>CAIGQQ010038995.1:1489858-1504339 GCA_903798035.1 Danio albolineatus
ATATATATATATATATATTAAGACTTAAGAAGAAAGATGTAGCTTGCATCACAAGTTCAGTGCTGTATCAGGTCAGCTATACAAATCAAGTTGACTTTTTTGGAAAAAAACATACAAACAATATAGAAAATGCAAGGCAGAAGAGTAATGCAAATAGGTAATAGCTTGAGGTAATAACGCAGCATTGTGAAAGGAACCATGGATGAGTCTTTACTAATGGATAATATGTCCCGTAATTACAATTTATGTAACAAAAAGTGGGCTTCCTCTATATTACTCACTGTAAACTGCAGATCAATGTACTGTAAGTAGGGACATATTGTTTGGAGTTTTGCTAAATATTGGTCAAAATGCAAACAAAGACTCCTCGCCCCCCTGCAAAACAATCCAGTCAGGTGTGTAGGGTAAAATATAATCCCACAGAATAAATTGACTGAACTAAGTCTACACACTATTAAAAATCCAAAAGACTGAGGGATTTACTGAAAAAAAGGCAAATGTTTTGTTTACGTTGACCATTGTCAATGCCAAGCTAACAATGTTAGAACTGTAATCCATCTTGGTAGCCAAAATATTGGTAGGTGCACTATATCTGATAAGCCTGTGAGGAAAGTATTGTTTTAAGATCAACACAGATAGAATTATTCACATTTAAACAGAATAAGTAGGATAAATTCTTTCACATTTCTACTTTTAAAACCTCTAAAATCTGACCCTATTCACTTATGATCACATTATTGTACTTGTTTTTATAGATGAACAATGAACTTTGTGAACTTTGCAACATATTTAAGTGGCAATCAATTTTATGCCACAAAAGCTGTTGATTTAACTTGTACTAACCAGATTTGAACTAGAGTTTAACTTCAAACCTGGAATACTTTCGTGTAAAATTTAAAACACATTTTCATAGTAATACTTACAAAGAATCCAAATGCCTATAAAGCAAGGTCCCAAAAAGAGCATGATGGACACACCATCCCATTTAGGGATTCATGAATAATTTGATGTATAACATTGATTGTACTTCATAATTGCGGTGATGATGTGTGCTGTGTTTTCCGCTTGATTTGACAGGATTCAGAAGCCTGGCAGGTACTTCTGCAGCTGTGGAGCAATTCCCAATCACAACACACTCCATTACTCACTCTACCATAATTATGCTAACCGTGATTTTCATCTCAAAACCAAATTAATCTCTTATTTCATGCTGGTGAGCCCTTAATCAATTCAGCGGCACTACTTTGTTGTGATGTGTTTACGAGTACTCAATCATTACAAATATGTGTAGCGGATACTTTCGAGTATTGACGTGCATATGTTGTGCACACTTGTACTAGAAAGTGATTTCTGCACCAATTGTGCCTCAGTATTTTCTTCCAGGAGGTTTGTAAAGTATAAACACATTTCTTTTTTGAATTTAAGTTTAAATAGAAGGAAAAAGCTACACACTCAAAAAATTATTTTGGTGCTTTTAACTGCTTTGTTAAAATGAGTTAGAACAGTGGTTCTCAAACTGTGGTACGCGTACCACTAGTGTTACACAAGCTTCCTTCTAGTGGTACGCAGAGGAATCGCTGAATGAAAAAAAGTAAAAACATTTTAACATTAACATTTTTAACTCTTGACGCATACGATAACAGCGATGTGATCAGTAAATTGATTTTAATTGATTTTCTTAATTAATCTGCCTTGTTTTTGAACTGTGCAGTGCTGTAGCTGTTAAATTAGGCGGTGGAGGTGGTACTGAGAGAAAAAAGCTTGAGAACCACTGAGTTAGAACAACAGTTCTCAAGTTTTCTTAATTGTTTTATGTTCAATCCATTTAAATTTGCAAAAACAATTAAGTTAACTTAATCCTTTTGTGTTGGGAAAACATGAAGGCATTATGTGGAAACCAGCATTTTCACAGTGCAGTATGTTATGCATGTGCAACTTTAAAAATTATTTCTGCTGCTTGTTTAAGCTACTTATTTGAAACGAGCCGAAACAACACAATTCTTGATATTTTTCGCGGTCACTTGATTGTTTTATGTTGAATTGATTTAAATTCGTAAAAACAATTAAGTTTTAACTTAGGTCCAATGCCAATTCTACTCCTTAGTCCTTCCACTTACCCCAATTCTCTTTAGCTTGATTGCATAGGGCTAAGGGGAAAGGCTAGATACTCCTTTGAATGAAGATTTTTCAGGACCACACTCGAAGCTAAGGAGTAAGAAAATTTCTCAGAATACACCAGCCACAACAGCAGCATAGCTGCACCTGGAAGCAGATGCACGAACTAACTTTTGTCATTATTCAAATTTTAACAACAAACAAGCATATGTTTTAGTACATTCATAACCGTGTTCGTGTTTTATCATCATGGTTTAAAAAAAAAGGTTCAAATAAAAACTGCTAAATTTCACTTTCTTTAATCCCAAATAATAACTCCTGTATAGTAGTCCCACAACATTCGGTCCCTCGATGACACTCGACTACCCTGTCAGAATAGTCTAGTGGCTGGGAATGACCTTTTTACAGTGTCTGGTATAATGTTAATGTTGTTTTTGTGTGTTTACATAGATGAATATAGCCAGGGTGTAAATGCACAGTGCAGTTACGATCTTATTCCCACATTATATCATTATGATAACATAATATACACCTTCAGTGATTTACTGAAGGTAAATACCAAACAATAACACAACTGGAATAACTACAGCAGCCGCCATCGTCGATCTCATATAAAGTAAGAGATTGCGATGACATATGATGATGTGTGCAGGTGTTGTAGTGGTGCCCCAATTCTTAGGGGTAAATTTTAAAGCCCTTCCCTTCATACTCTGTTTCATGGGCAAAGGGGAAGGGGTAGGGGTACACAAATAGAATTGGGATTGGACCTTAAACTATTTGTGTTGGGACAACATGAAGGAATTTTGTGGAACCCAGCATTTTAATTTTTTTACAATGCACTGTTAAAAGCGATTAGTTGACTTTACTTAATAAATCAACACAGGCTTATTGTGGATATGTACCCCTGTCTACATTTTTTTGGAGAGCGCAAATTATATAGACAGAGGTAATTCTTGGTATTTTGTGTTTAAAAATAATGCTACATGATGCTGCTGATGGCTTCTGCTCCATTTAGCGCTACCAGCTGACTGCTTACCAACGTATGGGCGGCTTTTCAGGTGTTACCAGTTTGCCCAGTAGCTCGCCGCGAACGTTGACGGACTTGGGATGTGGAATGGAGATAACTGCGGTGACAGGGTTTGAGTAATGCTAAGAGCGATTTCAGAAACCAGATAAAACATTCATTCATTTTCTTTCTGGCTTAGTCTCTTTATTAATTGGGTCACAACAGCGGAATGAACCACTCCAGGTAACAAAAGCAAAAAAAATAAAAAATAAAAAAATAAAATAAAATAAAAAAAATAAACAACAGGGTGAAAACGTGGTGAAATCATATGGCTGTGACGGCTTTTATTTTTTAGATTGCTTTTGAAAACACTATCGGTTGGGTTTAGAAAAGGGGGTGGGTGGGTCAGTCAGTCAGTCAGTCGACAGCAAGCTGGCCTGGTCAGCTGAAGCTTATATTGCACCCTCTGGTGGATTTATGCAAGAAGACGTGAAATTTAAGATCATCAAAAATCGTAGACAGTTGACTCTAGTGGATTTGCAAAAACAAAAACAATGAGTAGATGTACCTGCAGTTACGTATTTTCGTCCAGTTACTGTCCTCAGAAATGTAGACCAGGGTACATATCCGCAATGAGCCTGGGTTTAAGAAATTCAAGGCGACGGGGTTTACTATTTTTTTTACAGTAAATGAACTGTGCATAATTATTAAAATTAAGTCAACTTAACATTTCTAAGTTACAACGAGTTGCCTCACCATTATCAGTAAAGTAAACTTGTTGCTTTTAATGTAATGTAATGTGCTCACTTTTTTAGGTAAAGTAACAGATCTCTTTTTACAAAGTAGCATTCTTTAACGGCTAGTTTTCAGCTAACTGGTAGCGAGAAGGATGACATTCATGAGTAAATGTTCTGAAAACTTCCTGCCAGAAAGATCTTTTTTTAACTACGAATGTATAAATCACACTCTGGTGAGAGAGAGAGAGAGAGAGAGAGAGAGAGAGAGAGAAAAAACAAGTTGTTTTCATTTAATAAAACAGCACTGCTGGTGTTGCTGTAATGCTATCATATTAATAGACATTAATAGATTTGTGTATGATGTATATAGTCACAATCGTTAAAGAATTATAATGTTAATTTAGCTAAATGTGTAAATCCATATCAACAATCTAATCAAATTACACTGACTATAAAAGCTAATTATTAAACTAAGATTCACAAACATTGTACTATAATTACAATGAAAATAATTAACATTTTAGGTTGTGCCAATGCATTGAAATACGTTGCGTTTCAAGTATGGCTGACTTGTAGTACTAACTGTACAAATATCTGTGAATATAAATGAGCTAAGTAATTGTTAGCCCTCATAAAGAATGCTTCATTTTTATATTTCACTCTGAAATGTATGTTTACCCAAGCCTCAGCCAATTTAACCCATCCAAAACAACAAAAGCCCTTTTATTTAACAGAAAGAGAAGAGAAGTGCTCTTTTCAATTGTTTTGTTGCAGATTGTTTTGTAGTCATTGTATTTGTATGTCATTCAGCCTCTAATTTCTAAACGCGTATCTCTGTAATTCAACCTATTTTTATTTTTTGGCTTTTTGTAGTATGAATGCTTTTGATCCGGCCACTGTCTGCGTATGTTCTTACAATATTCTCTCTGGGGGACACAGTAATGACTACCCCGGTGTACAATCAAAGTAAAATGATTATGCTTTATATTCTGAGAAAACCTTGCAAGTTATGATAAAAGATAAAAGTCCCCATTGTCAGCCCTTCATGTCTCTAGGTACTCGGAGAGCGCTGTTTTCACGGCTGCTGCCTCTTAAACGTTTTCTTGCTGATGACTGTCAGGAAGAAAAACAAAAACAACAACACCTAATTAGTGCGTAAATGTGCTCATGGGACGAGATCTCCCTCAGATGACCTTGGGAGAATGCTTACAGTATGTTAACATGAAAGAACGCTTACTCCCAAACCAAACTAACCACGCCGTCAGCACCGAGACGATTTCTGCGGGTAAAAGATTTACATATTCATGCATAGAGGTCAACTGTATGTAAAACACCTCTGTTTGCTGGAGGTGCTAAATAAACCAAGCTAAACTACCAGATATTGTATTTTGCAACACAAGCTCATTGGAAATACATGCTTCAGTCTTTATTTTTGTGAAACCACAAAAAAACATCGTTCAATATACGTTTGACTTCAATTTCTAGGTAAAATGAACGCTACTGAGGAGAATGACGCCAACAACCTGTGTTGCTTTTTACACTAATACTTTTGTTCCTTATTACAAAGGACATATTATTGACAAATGAAGGATTATTTTTTTGTGCAGTTCTTTGCAAAACACCAAATGAGTAAATACTACAAAACAACTTAACAGAGTCTGCAATTTATAATCAAATTTGTTTGCCTCACCTGTCAGTCTCAAACAGGCTCATTAGAGATGCGTGTCAAGGGCTACATTTTTAGGAATCATGAAATATGTGGTTGAGGCGACATCTGCTTTTTTCAAAAGGGAAACAAACAATCGTGCACACTATCAATACTTTTATAGAGTAGTACACTGTAAAACCCAATAGGCTAAGGTAACTTAAACCACTTGAGGAAACCAATAGGGTATATGTCGAACGTCACGTGACCAAACCAGATCCCTGGGTAGAACACTTATCGCCATTTCATATGCGCCATCGGTTTGTTATTGAAAGTAGTAAGTAGTAAGTAGTGTGTTATACGTTATATAATAGGGTATGCACAACTTTCACGTTCCAGTCAACCTGGGTAGAACACTTCCAGTTTTTCCGCTAATATGGCGTTGTTTATACAAGAAGCTTCCAGGAACAACCAAAGTTAGTATCACAGATTTCCACTACTTACTACTTACTACTTTCAATAACAAACCGATGGCGCATATGAAAGTGTTCTACCCAGGAATCTGGTTTGGTCATGTGACGCTCGACATATACCCTATTGCAACAAACCATTTAAGTTCACAAACTAATCCAAATGAGTACTGTGTACTTAATCCATTTGAGTAAGTGAAGCAATTTGAGCACAGTAAAACCCAATAAATGAAGAGAACTCAAACCAACTGAGTACTGTAAAACCCAATAAGTTAAGGCAACTCAAACCGTTTGATGAAACTGATGGATACAAACCATTTGAGTTAAAAAACTAATTTACATGAGTACTGTGAACTTATTCCATTTAAGCTGAAGTAATGAGGTATTTAATTAACTCATTACCTTCAACACTGAGTTCAAAACTCTTTTCAAATGAGTAGTATTAACGTTCAGTAAATTTTGAGTTAACTACACTCATTTCATTTGATAAAGTTGACTGTTGGGTTTTACACTGTATTATCAATAGTATTATCAATAGTGTAATTTGCTACTAGTGCACTAGTGTCCACTCATTTGTTCAGCAGTGCTGGTTCCTGGAGTATTGATAGTATTATCAATATTACTTGATACGTAAACTATTTGAGTAGTATTATCAATACTACTCAAAATGTTATTATACATGATGTTTCAGGCCCATGAGCTTCATCAACATGTCTGATGAAGGTCATAGGACCAAAACATCTTTAGTTTCCTTAATTTTTCTTCGCCTTAGTCCCTTTATTTAACAGGGGCCGCTACAGCAGTGAAACATCATATGTACAGTAATGAAATATTCATACAGCAAGTATTGACATGTACAGGATTGTTTGTTTTCCTTTTTACGTTTTCACATGGTGATTTTTCCCATGTACCTATTGCTGCTCAAATACATTACTGAGCCACATTTGCTCATATGTGGCATTTATGCGTCCTTCTCATGTGTGTGTTTGAGAAGCTAGGGCTTGTCGTGCATACTGTATATCTCCTTCCTTGAACCACACACACCTTTTGCTAAACCAATAGTGTTTTCAAAAGCACACTAGACTGGTTTCTGGAACCACATTTCACCAGACTCAAACCTGGTCCGCTCCTTGTCCCATGTCCAATGCTGTACAAGGCGAGCTACCGAGAAAACCGATAAGCACAGGTCATGTATTTCATGGTTCCCAATAGCCCTGGGCACACACAGTATCTATAATGACCATGTGTTGGTCTATCTCTGTATGAACAAAATTTCTGGTATGGTCAGTTAGTTTGGTAGCCCATTCTGTGCATAGAGATAAAAAGTACAATTTAAATAAATTACATTAAATTAATCTTTATTTCTATAACGCTTTTTACAGTGTAGATTGTGACAAAGCAGTTTAACATAGATGAAGTTCTCGTAAACTGAAAGTTTAGTTTGGTTGTATTTAAGATTCATGTATTTAAGATAAATGTATTTAAGATTCATGTAGAAGAATGTAAACAGTGCCCTCTAGTGGATTTGTCATCTGAAATGTACAACGCAACATACTCATAGCAATGTATTTTTATGTTGTCTGTGTAGTCTGAGGCATGTAATAAAAAATTAAGGAAGTACTTAAAAAAATTATCTGTTCTGGAGTTTAATATATTTCTTTGCTTCAAGCAGAAGCTTGCATTTTCTATCTCTTTGTATTTCTATTCATCTTTCAATCTGGGGTGTGCTTCCGAAAACCATCGTTAGCCAACTAAGGTCGCAAGTTTCGTCGTTACAAACATAGTTTGTTGATTTAGTGTTTCCCATATCCATCGTTGCAACAACATTCACGAACTGTGTCGCAAACTTGTACGCTTGCAACTACACCTTTAGAGCTGTAGTTAAGCATAGTTCCTGGTTGTGTTCTTTTTCCAGTTATCCTAAGCTATAGGTGACCTATTATGTAAAATCGGAGTTTACATTATGTCTCCAAAGCATGAATCAAATGTATAGGATACATTATTGCTTTTGATTTATGGTAGTTTATTAAGTATATGTATTTTCTAAGACATGGGCCTGATGGTTAGAACATTTTTGCAGTGGCTTGAATGTGTCAAATTGTAAAAATAGGCTTTTAAAAAAAATGAAAAATAAATAAACAATATCCTACTTTAATAATAATAATAATAATAATAATAATAATAATAATAATAATAATAATAATAATAATAATAATGATTATTATTATTAAATTAGTATTTTAGTATATTAGTATATATATTTTTTTCATTTCCTCATAAATAATAAATATTAAATTAAATTTCACAATAATTAGCCTCATTATTTATTTATTTATTTATAGGATTTATATATCAGATTAGAATACATGTTAGCTTTTTGTAAGTGATTTTATGTTTTAGAATAGAATATGGAATATTCTAAGAAAACATTGGCCCTATATGTGTCATATACATATATTTCAATTAGTATGGAAATCGAGTGCATATTTTTACCACTAACTAATACTGGATTTTTTAAAAATGCCTGTACGTGTAAAACAATATAATTTGCACAAAAAAATGATGGGGTTCTTCTCTAAAGAAGTTGTTACTCTACCCCTTTTAAAGTGTCATTATGGGCATTTTATGAAATAACTAACATGGTTTAAACAATGGATCTGCGACAGCGAAACACTTGTCACTTCATCGTTCTTTTCCCAAACGATGCATCGTACTATGATAGTTCAGCCATGAGTTATGTCATTGTTTGGGAAACACACCACTGGTTTGATTCATAACTTGTAACATTTTAATCACAATGAAAATATGCACAACAAAAAATACTTCAGGAACAAGCGCGGGTGAACAAGTGTGTGGACACTATAGTGCACTCTATAGCAAATTCCACTATTATTTCTGTTTGTTTGTACTTTAATTTTCATTGCTTTTTCTATTTTAAATACTATTGCATTTAAAGGATCAGCTATGGAGTCAGGGGAACAAATGTCCAAGTAATTAGCCAGTGTATAGTGGATCACAGAGATGTTTCTCCAGAAAATAGCCCTCATGATGAACAATACTGTATATATTTTTATCTTAAGCTGCCGTCGGTTTCCACACATATGCTATATTCTGCTAGGGCAGGAATGCACTTGTAAAGACGTCAGCAAGTGTGATGAGCACTAATCACTGAGAGACAGTGACGAGAATCAATATTCCAAAAACAGACAGCCATTTTTCTGCATTAGCAGCTGACAGGGTTGATCCGCATTAACCTTGCTTGCATAAATACATTGTTCAACTGTGAAACTAACTGTCAAAAAGCACAGCAGAATAGAATTCACCTCCAAGCCACAGTAGAATCATAGAACAACACAGTAATCATGCCACCAACAACAACAACATAGCAAAAATGAGATTTGTCATCAAAAACATATCTGACACAATCATATCTGTCCTTTTTGGGTAAAATAATGACTGAAAATGCTACAGTTATCAATTGTGCTGCTTCTCAGTTCTAAGAGCACATTTGCGTGTATATTGCCAAACGGTCTTAAGCCCCGGTCAGATCACACGATTTTGGCACGATTTTCTTGACGTAGGGCATAGTAGAGAATCGTAAGCGACAAATAGGCGTCATAACACAAGATTCAATCGTTTCTTCTCGTGTAATGTGGCATAGTTCACGACAACCGATTCCATGCATGCTAGAAAGTCTAGCATGTTCAATTTTTTTCTTGTCCTTTACGACGAGTTCCATCACGTGTGTCATATTACACGAGAACTATGCCACATTACACAAGAAGAAATGTTTGAATCTTGTGTCACGACGCCTATTTGTCGCTTACGACACAAAGGCTACATTTATTCATTGCAGTGAGTGAGACCGAGAAAATGAAAGCATGTCATTGTATTTTAACAATTTAAGTTATTAATTATAATTTAATATTATATATACTTGCATTTTTTAGAACATGCAAACTCCACACAGAAATGCCAACTGACCCAGCCGAGGCTCGAACCAGCGTGGTGCCCTCAAATAAATATATTAATATTAAAAAGGAAACATAAAAGTTTGATCCTATCATAACGAATGCATTTAATGAGTGTTTATTGAGATTGAAATAGATAAACAAATTTGAAATTGCTATAAGAAATGTTACACTCTCAGAAAAAATGGTACAATGTTGTACCAAAGAAGGTACAAACCCTTGTCACTGGGGCAGTATCTTTTTATGGGACAGAATTGTACCTTAAGAAAAGAAACAAATTTGTAACTTTTAAGGTCATGATTTGTACCATGGAAAACCAAAATGTACCTTTGTTTTTAAAAACCTGCAGATACAATATTGTAAACTTTGTGAAAGGCACCACCACAGTGACAAGACACTTTGTACCTTAACAGTGTCAAAAATGCTTACCAAACATTTAATAAAACGCCTTAAATGTTTAGTTTACAATACCTAAAGTTTTATGTTTTACCAGTTGTTTTGTATTATTGTATTATAGAACTAAAAATGTATGTTTAAGTATCTTTAAACATATGCTTTTAAATGATGATTCTTGTTTTAATATGGAAATTATTCATAAAAATCACTTTGAAAAAGGTCTTTTCAGTACTATATAAGGTACATTTTTACAAAGGTACAAAACTGTTCCTCAAGGAACATTATTTGTACCGTCGTGTACCTTTCTTTCTGAGAGTGTATGATAGCAACACTGCTTTGGGAAATAATGTTGATCGTAGAAGTCACGGGATGACTGGTCGTAAAGGAACGTGTAGTCTGCCATATCTGTTACCTGCGATGAGTCAAGATTTTATTAAGAAAAGAAAAAAAGAAAAAAGAAAAAAAAAAGCATAATCTGATATAGTGACTTTCGTAACCGACAATTAAAATCGTGTGATCTGACCGGGGCTTTAAACTAACATTCTGATATTTAGGGACGAGGCAGCTCTGGCAACCTAAAAATGTATTTTCAACCAGCCAAAGTGTCTAGTGGGGGTGTCTGTCTAACCCACCACAGCTGAAATCTATCCCCATTTGGCAGGCTGGTGGGTGTTAATGTCAAGCCCTGATCCTACATAATGACAGACAGATTTTAGTTTTAACCATCCAATGATTTGCATTTTTATATTCATATATCGTCCCATTGACTAACAGAACACAGACATACTCCATCTAAACAGTGAAACAGAAAGGAAAGTGTCCAGAAAGGCATCAAAAAAGGCTGTTTATGATTCAGGGAACACTTGGACATGTTGATGTGCAACTTTTTTTGCATTAGAGCATGAAAGGAAATGGCTTTGAGTTTATCTGGGCTCCTTTCCGTATAGAGAAATGGAAAAAGGCCTGCCATTTTCATCTCCATAAGAATTGCTAACCCTAAAAATGAGGCAGCGCTGCGCCTGACACAATACTCCATCTTCATTCGGACCACCCTTGCAAAACAATTCAGCCGCGCTGGAGAAGAATACTAGTGCTGGAAACACACGACAGCTCGTTCCTTTAAAACCCGCAGCGCAGAGCTTGAAAAACTGATTTAATTCTAAGCTTGATTTCAGTGCACCTTCACACTTGATGCCATTAGACATTAAGCTGTTTAATTCATGGATTATTCTTTCAGAGAATTTGTTTGTGAGCCACAATCTGTCTCTCTTCGCTCAAATTCTGCAATGTCCACTTGGGAAAACTGAACTCTTTCTTCAGTGAGATTAGTGACTCATGAATAAGACTATTCTGGAAAAGAAACACAGACGAGTGTCGTTAAAGAAACAGTTCATCCAAGAAAAAAAGGTCATTTTGTTTATTCATTCTCATCTGCATTTGGAAAACACAGATTCCAACCTAATACTGGATGCTTTAAAAAAAAACTTTGGTTGTTTGTCTACATCACATTGCAGGGACGTGCGGAGACCTTTTAAGGGGCAGGGGCTCAAGTGGAAAAAAGGGCACTTTTTATTAAATAATAATAATAATTCATTCATTCATTCATTTTCTTTTCAGCTTAGTCCCTTTATTAATCCGGGGTTGCCACAGCGGAATGAACCGCCAACTTATCCAGCATTTGTTTTACGCAGCGGATGCCCTTCCAGCCACAACCCATCTCTGGGAAACATCCATACATTCTCATTCACACACATACACTACGGACAATTTAGCTTACCCAATTCACCTGTACTGCATGTCTTTGGACTGTGGGGGAAACCGGAGCACCCGGAGGAAACCCACGCAACCACGGGGAGAACATGCAAACTCCACACAGAAATGCCAACTGGCCCAGCCGGGATCGAACCAGCAACCTTCTTGCTGTGAGGCGAACATGCTAACCACAAGGCCACCGTGGCGCCAATAATAATAATTGTACTTTAATAAATAAAATATATGAAAGGTCTTTTTACCTTAAATTCACCTTATACTCACCTTTAAAAGGACAGTTCATTCAAAACTGAACAATCTGTCATCATTTACTCACATTTACTTGTTCCAAACCTATTTTACTTTTTTTCTTTTGTTGAACACACCATGTAATATTTTGAAGAAACAGGAAACCTGTAACCATTGACTTTCATGGTATTTTCTGGAAATCAATGATTTCAGGTTTATAGCTTTCTTTAAAATATCTTTGATCTTTAATATATCTTTAATCCTTTAGTGTTCAACAAAATAAAGAAACAAAGATTTGAAAACACTTGAGGGGGAGTAAATGATAATTTTTGGGTGAACTATCCCTCTTAAAACTAAAAAGTTTTCTTTTTTCTGTTGAACAAAATAAAATATTGTGAACAATGTAGGACACAGTGATAGCCACATAGCTAGCCTATATGTACATGTTTTTATAGCTTCAATAAACATGATATATTCTGAATAAATGACTGCAATAACGAGAGTTCGGTTCGAGGCCCGCTTGGAGCGGGTAAACTAAAACCAAGATAAACTTCAAAGTTCAGTTTTTTTTTATTGTTTGACAGGGTTGTCCTTAAATAGAACACGCATCAACTTATACATATATTATATTATTATTAGTATTTAAAAATAATTATTATCCCAGGAAAAAGGGCACTTTCTCTCCAGGAGAAAAAAGGGTAGGGGCTCAAGCACCCAAAGCCCCCCTCCTCTGCACGTGTCTGTTACATTGAGATCTCAAAACTCAAGACTTCTGGTAGCACCCAGAATAGCAAAGTCTACTAATGGAGGTGGAGCCTTCTCATTTATGGCTCCTAAACTCTGAATTAGCCTTCCTGATAAATGTTCGAGGCTCAGACACACTCTCTTAGTTCTAAACTAGATTAAAGACGGATCTTCAATGCATCTCTTAACGGTATGATGCATGAGTGTGCTCCATGCAGGTGAGTGAGCTTGACAACCACCTGTAGGACACACTCCTCATGTCTTAATGCAACAGACGTTTTGTTAGAAATACTCATATGCTTTACATGTTTGTTTCTGTTTGCTATTTTAATTTATACAGTAGCACTTCATTGTTATAGCAATTATTTTCTTTTCTCTCTATTTTCACTTCTCAGCAGTGAAAATTAAACCACACTGAACTGAACTGAACTGAACGGAACTTCAACTCTGAAAACTGGCCTGGCACTGCTACAATTTACTAGAACTTCTATGTTAAGCTGCTTTGACACAATCTACACTGTAAAAGCGCTATAGAAATAACAATAAATTGAATTAATATGAAATGAATAAATAAATAAATAAATGGAACATTTATATAAAACATTCATCTCATCTTTTCTAATCTATCACATATTTCATTCATTCATTCATTCATTCATTCATTCATTCATTCATTCATTCATTTTCTTTTCGGCTTGTCCCTTTATTATTCTGGGGTCGCCACAGCGGAATTAACCGCCAACCTATCCAGCATATGTTTCACGCAGTGGATGCCCTTCCAGCTGCAACCCATCTCTGGGAAACACCCATACATTCTCATTCACACGCATACACTACGGACAAATTAGCCTACTCAATTCACCTGTACTGCATATCTTTGTACTGTGGGGGAAACCGGAGCACCCTGAGGAATCCCACACGATCGCAGGGAGAACATGCAAGCTCCACACAGAAATGCCAACTGACCCAGCTAAGGCTCGAACAAGTGACCTTCTTGCTGTGAGGCGACATCGCTACCCAGTGCACCACTGCATCACCCCTTATCTCATCTTATCTTATCTCTGTGTAAATTACTTTTATATTTATCTCTTTTTTTTGTTGTTGTTTAAATGCTTTTACGGTAGTATTTATAGACATATTCTGAATAGAAATGTTCTCAATTGCACTAAAAGAATGGAAAACATTTTATTTAATATATATTTTTTTTTACTAAATAGAATAATAAAAACTATACTGTATATATAAAACTGTTCAAAAGTAGTTTATAATTTAATTTATTCATTTATTTAAAAATGAATTTTCGGCTCCATTACTCCGGTCTTCAGAGTCACACGATCCTTCAGAAATCAGTCTATTATTATTATTATTATTATTATTATTATTATTATTATTATTATTA
>CAIGQQ010038995.1:1504349-1522541 GCA_903798035.1 Danio albolineatus
ATTATTATTATTATTATTATTATTATTATTATTATTATTAATAATATTATTATGATCATTATTATTATTATTATTATTATTATTATTATTATTATTATTAATAGTATTATTATTAACAGTATTATTATTATTATTAATATATTTTTACATATTATTATAATTATTATTAATAATACGAATATTATTATTATTATTATTATTATTATTATTATTATTATTATTATATTATTATTAATAATAATAATAATATTATTATCATTATTTCTGGTAATAGTAATAAAGGCAATAATGATTGGAGTAATAATTTAATTCGAAACTACATAGAATAAGAAAGCAGTTCTTTAAAATTTTAACAAATATTTACCATTTTTTTACATTTAATAAATGCCACCTTGATGAACAAAATAATAATAATGAAAAAAGAACAGAAAAAAACTAAACAAAAAAACGGACCCCAAACTTGACCGGTAGTTCAGAAAAGAAAAATAATTAGGATTACCCCTAATTCCTATATCTAGCAAGTCTCCTGCACGATGGTTAAGATTCAGAAGTCATACTTTGTATGTATTTGCAAAAATAAAATCCTTCATGTATCGCAGAACAAACAGGAATCTGAATTGGCACAAAGCTGCGAGTAAACAATGACAGACTTTCATTCTAAAGGTGAACTACAGCTTTACACATTGTCTATCGGGATGTTGCTCCAAATTCCTATTCAGATTATCGAAATGAATCTCACTCTATAGGTATCCGAAGTCATGAACTGTTCACGTCTCCAGTGATTCCCTGAATCTCTGATGGTCACACACACATATACATACACACAAACACACATACACACAAACACACACACACACACACACACAAATGCAGAGCCGCAGCAGTAATGGAGTTGTGGGCTCTTGGCAGCGGGACGATTACGGAAATGAAAAAGCTCCATCTCTGAGTGCGGCCTGAGGCAGAGGGGCGAGAGGGAAAAGCCCCCTGGGGGGTGATTTGATTTGGGAGATGATGTACAGCCGTAAACTGATAATATCACTCCATAAACTCTGCTTGCCTTTCCCAGCCTGCAATGCAACGTCAGAGACCACAAACCATTACAGAACACATTCACATCCATACACACACACACACGGTGAGATCTAATCACGATATAAGCCCATTCATATGTATATTTTTTGGAAGCGAGACTGAGTTCGGATTGTATCTTTTATCCTTTCTTTCTCTGCGATTGAAAGTAAATCTGTATTCAAGAGACACGGAGCGTTCTGATTTAAACCCACTGCTTTCTGCCTTTGCCATTGTCCAGATTTATGGCATCAAATTTGTTGCAAGTTTGTGTTGAAAATAAATCTTAAAGAGCTCCTATTATGGATTCTTGAAAATGACCTTCCATGCAGTGTGTAACACAGCTCTAAGTAAAGTGAAATGTCCAGCTAAGGCTTAAAAAAGTGTTTAAAACGATTGATTCATCTATAAAAGAGTTGACTCATCAATGTTTAAATGAATCGTTATTAAAACGAGTCTTTTGCCATTTCGGCTTGATGTCAATGCGAAACATAAGCCTTGCCCACTAGTTGCAAGCGCAGACCCCGGGAAAATTGAACTCCCTGGCCCCGCCCACAGACAGGAAGAAAAAGTGGAAGACGACAAGCACTGTATCGCTTTCCGGTTAAATCATGTCTCATAGACGCTGTGCTCTGAAGTGCAAGGGAAAAGCTGTGTTCTTTTCCCTACCTAAAGATGAAGCTGTGAAGAGTCAGTGGTTGAGGTTTATTTTTTGTAAAATACCTGAGAATTATAGCCCCAACATGGTGCTGTGTTCGCGTCATTTCTCTGAAGAGAGCTACACCAATCTACAAGCTTACAACGCAGGATTTGTTGCACGGTTGTTGTTCAAGGACGGATCAAAACCCAGTTTATTTGGACCTGCGTGTTCTTCCACCGAATCACAACCTGTAAGTATGATTAAAATAACTATCATCTTGTTCACTGTAACAAGGTAAATATGGATGTAGTTGTCTGTTTTGTGTTTGCTCCGTGCAGCTTGTAGCGGTAGCCATTTAGCTTACTGCCGAATGTAACTATTTGTTGGCTTACAATAGTCCATGAAGTAATTATTAATGAATGTTTGTTGTTATGATTAAGAATATAGCAATACGCTGTTGTAAAACTGCAGTGATTTTTTTCAATATGTTCTGGCATTGGGCTGCTGACACGTAAAGGACGTGACGTGGTAGCGTGACGTGACGTGGTAGCGTAGCATCTCCGAAAACGAAGATGTGGAATGAAGTTTAGGCAGGATATATATAGTAGTTTTAGGGTGATCTGATGAGATGAGCTAATGATTAGCAATAGGGATCAACTGTAGTCGATCATATCACGTGCTCCTCTTGAAATTAGTTTGTGAAACTTTACTTAGTGGATCATTTTAATAAATTTGTACAATCTCATTTGAACATTTTAGTAGGATTTGCTTATCCCAGATGGTGATTGTGTGGGCTTTTGGGGCAAATGTTTTTGAATGAATGAAATCATAAGAATTTCTATGAATTTTCCACTTTTCTGATAAAACTGTAGATGGGTTGTTGACGTGATGTTGCATTTTCACTGTTACACGTCACAAAAATTAATATAATTAGTATTGATATGATTTAAAATACAGTAAGTGGTAAAACATTTATTTGTCTTCCATCTTTTTATAAAAACTGATGTTTTTTTTGCCAAATCTCAAAAGTTCAATGATGTGACTGTCCCAAGCGTCCTGAAAACATCAATTAACAATGACTATTATGGTAAATCACATTTTTCCCATCCATATATTTCTAAAAACAAAGCATTTAGCTAGCAAAGTATCAAACTGAGCCACGGACATCCTGAAGTAAACATTGGTTGAGATAAGCTCTTTGATAAGGAAATGGAACTTTCCTTACTCTATCCGCAATCTACGGATCTGATGGACCCAATATTTCCTCTTTCTTTTTCCTTTGTTAAAAGCAGGCAGAAGACAACACGATCATCTTCACTACTCGAAGACTCTATTTTGTATTGTTTTGCCGATTATTTCGCAATAGACTGATTGATAAGCATCAAACTCTGTGTGCAAGGTGTGCATAGGTAATTTTTCAGACTTGAATAAAAAATAAATTTAAAAAAATGCATACGAACATTTCAGACTTCAGTGTTGAAAGACCTAACGTTGTTTTTCATAAGTTGCTTTTGCTTTATCACAACAGAGGACGTATTTAAATGTTCAGGACACCATGGAGTACTTTTTTAATTTTAACAGATTTGTGTGTGTTGTGCATCAGTTAAGACGACATTGCACCTGTTAGCTTTAATTGTGGGGAAAACAGGATAATTTTGAGCTTTTGTCAGCTAATTTTATCTTCCGGGTTTAAAATATTTTTTGGGGCGGGGTCAAAATTGTTGACGTAGCATGAGTCTGCTAGTGGAGAGATGACACATTGGTTCTCATTATTATTCATAGCAGAGTTTTCTCATCCAATGAGAAGACCCTGCTTCTTAATTATTCGTAAGAGCATGTGCTTTCTGAAAGCAAGGCAGACCTGCCAAGCTGTGACCCAATGACTGGGTAAGACTGCGTCTGCACAGCATGGGTCGTATGTATTTGTTTCCATCATCTACGAGGTTTCTTGCATGTTTTGGTAACGCTTTCTTTTATGACCCGCAAAGTACTGCGTAAGTACAGTGATATAACGGTGTACTTTTCTGTATGTATAGTATAAGTATAATGAACATACGTGTAGGTATAAGGGAACAAACTGTAATGCTTGGTTAATAGGGGGGTTACAACCAGATATGCAACACGCAAAGGACCACGTAAGTATATTGCATTTATGGTGTACTTTTCTTTAAATATTGTATACATATAAAGAATGATGCAAGGGTGGTAACAACCTAATGCAACCTGCAAACACCTGCGTAAGTACATTAATAATAGTACCCTTATTCAGTGCTTGGGTTTTATATGGGGTGTTTAAACAAAAGGTTTACCCTTTTAAATAAAAAGGTTTACCCTTTAACTACGGGGAACAGGGAGTGAACAATGCTTCACTTTATTTTACAACCCGCAAATGCTGTATCTACCCTTTACTACAGGAAACAAGGAGGGAACAATGCTTCACTTTAATTTACAACCCGCAAATGCTGTATTTACCCTATAACTACAAGGATCAAGGAGGGAAGAAGCTGGATTTCAACGTACAAGTGTTTATTTGAACAGTAAGAACAGAGAAAACTACATCAGCATTTTTAATTGATTGAAGGTCAAACTGCACGCTATATATTTCTATAAAAACATCAGCAATAGTTTCACTGAAATGCAACAGTTGGTCGCAAAAGTACACTGTAAAATCAATATACTTACACGATACTTTGCGTGTTGCATTTCTGGTTGTAAACCCCTTATTACCGAAGCATTACATATCTGGTTGTTACCCCCTTATTACCCAAACATTACCCGTTTGTTTTTTTGCACTTTATACAAAAGTACACTGTAAAATCAATATACTTACGTGGTACTTTGCGTGTTGCATATCTGGTTGTAACCCCCTTATTTCCCAAGCATTACAGTTTGTTCCCTTATACCTACACGTATGTTCATTATACTTATACTATACGTACAGAAAAGTACACCATTATTTCATTGTACTTAAGCGGTACTTCGCGGGACATAATAGAAAGCTCTACCCATGTTTTTCCCTGCGATTCTGTCAGGCCCGATACAGCAAAGCTATTCGTTTGCAGCAAGCATTTTTGTGGTAGAGCTGTACGAGAATTGGAGAATGGCGGCCATTGAAACACATCGCCTATATCCATGCAGTGTTCGCTTATTTTTAAAATTCTCTGGTTTATCGCCAGGGCTAATGGTTGAAATAGACAGGAGACCTGCTGCACTGCTATCAACTGTGTCTGCATTCAGACCTGGGGATTGAGGAGGAGAGAAGTCCTCCTCATTTATAGTGTTTATATAAACACAATTATCTTTATAATGATATAACAAATTGCGTTTATGTGTATTTGAAAATACAAATAACAAATGTGGCAGGGCATTAAATTACTGACTGTTTATTTCTTTGTATTTTAAACTTTGTAAACTATAAAATCATGCATCTCCTCATGGTTTGTCTCATTTTGTGAGCCAACTGACAGTTGTTCGCTCTCCTCTTTTCCCCTGCTTTGCCGGCCACGCCCACTCCTCCCTCTGATCACGGCGCTCCAAGACCATTATGAAGCAGTTTTTGAAAACAATTATGAGGTAGAATTGAACTGAAAGAGGGGGGTATCATGGCCCTTTAAGGTACAGTTTAGTTAAAAAAAAAACACAGTTGTTTCCTCATGAGATTGGTCTGCAGGGGCTTGCTTTTCCACATGTTTGCAGAAAAAGGCTTACCAAAACAAAGCATTTTCTGTATTGATAGATGATAGATGCTCTGCTGACCTGATTATAGCACTTAAACATAAAAAAACATCATATTTTCATAATATGTCCTCTTTAAAGCACAAGACGGAGGTCATACGGCCCATTGAAACAGTTTGCATTTGTGGCCAGCGCTCACATGGAGATATGTTACACATTACTGGCTTCATTTTCAAGACTTATACAACACATTAGCCAGTCCTTTCATGAAGGCTGACTGTTATTACCCTCCCACAGTCACTCTCAGCTGGACTAGTTTTGAAATAGACCGCGGTGAGTGCCGGTGGTTTATGTGTGCTGTAAGCATGTGTAATAATGCTCTCCATGAGCTCTGAGTGCTGCCTTAGATCACACCAGAGCATGCACAATGTGATTTACTAATGCAATCTCACCGTTCCATGCAACCTATAATCAAGTGAAAGGGGTTTAAGTGAGAATGTGTGCGTGACCGTGCGCTTACACGTCCCGCTGAAGTCCTAAAGCACGGTCCATACAAATGTCTCTATCCTCTATAACTAATAGATGTAGTTATGTCAGAAGAGCTCTGTAAATGAAGTCACACAGCAAGCCAGTAAAGAAATAAATCTGTAAAATATCATAAAAAAGATTCTGTATCATACAGTAATTTACATGAGCCACCCAAATAATGTACAGATAAAAATAGGCTTTTTTTTTTTTTTTTACCATGGCTCACCTCATTTCGTTCTGAGGTCGACCGCAGCATTCTGTCAGCTTCTCTTTGGAATTGAAATAAATGTGTTGTGCTTCACAGAGCATCCACCAGGTGGCGAATCGAACAACAAACTCCACTGCACAGAATTCATCATAACCTTGTGTTAAAATATGCAGGTTCACATTTTTACCATTTTATATTTAAGATAGATACATTTTAAAATATATATACTTTATATGTAACAGGGTAACTTTAATTCTGTCTCTCCAAAACGTAACGTTATTTAATTCAAAACGGACCATTCTAAATAAAAAACTAAATTCAGCAGACTGGGTTGCGGCAGCCTGTACTGTAGTTAACTTGTGTCTCCTATGGAGCCTGTGAATCTGTGACTTTTTTCGGTATTTCTCAGTATACAGTACTGTACGTGCCTCTAGTTTCTCGCAGCCACGAGTCATGCTAGTCAGTCACAGGTGTAGTTTAAATTAAATTTGATTTAAAATAAAGCCCAGATACAATCCTAATCTAGACTAAGTATTCTTATGTCTTTGGTTTTATTTCTATAATTTACTTTAGTATGTCAATAAAATTAGGCCTATAATGCAGTGCAGATCTATTTTAAACATACCTGTCAACCCTCCCGTTTTTCCCGGGATTCTCACATATTTTACAGTTCTATCGCGCTATCATCCCGTAATGGTGTTTTCCCGTATTTCCCCCGTATTTTCAGTCTTTCTCTGAAGTGTGTCAATAAACATTAAAGAGCCGATCCTCCCTATACACAACCCATACCGCCGAACCACCAGGAGACGCACAAAATACTATATTAATTTATAGTAAATACTCCAGTGTTTTTAAATAGTGCTATACACTCAAAAATGATGTAGTTGCTGTTCTTATTTAAAATGAGCTTATACAACACAATTCTTGAGTTTTTTTGCAACAACTTATGTTTAATCCACTTAAAATTTTAAAGCTAACTTAATCGATTTGTGTGGAGACAACATAAATGAATCAGCATTATTACAGTGTGTATTAGTCGATATCTGTAACAGCTTTTACAACACTTTGTTAATGAATGCCATACTATATTGACTAACCAATAAAAAGTAATAAATACTGTACTAAACAGTACTTTAGTTTTTACTGTGGTGTAACTTACGCAAAAAAAAGTAGTTTGCTTGTTCAAACTACTTATTTAAAATGAGTTTCAACAACATAATTCTGGAGGTTTTATTGGGAAAGTTAATTGTTTTATGTTCAATCTACTTTTTATTTTATTTTTGTTTTTACTTAGAACTTATGAGGTAATATAAATGAATTGTGTGAACCCTACAATTTTTACAGTGCACTACAGCATTGGGTAATTTGTTTATACACTCATGACATTTGCTGTTTGTTCATACTTATTTAAATTGAGCTTAAACAGCACAATTCTAGAGTTTTTTGGGGGGACAACTTTATTGTTTTATGTTCAATCCACACTGAAAAAAATAAATCTTAAAATTTACTTTAAAAAATCCTCGTAACAATTTGTATGAACAAATTTCAAGTAAATTTTATTATCTTATATCAAGTACAATAAACTTGTCAATATCATGTAAAATGTACTTAATGTTTAACCTAACACTCCTAAATTAATTAAGTAAAAGTTAATTGATTATCTTTCTTTTTGAGTCTATATTTATTTAAATGAACCAAGTATTGTAAAGTTCTTATTTCAGCAGAATGGACAGTTTTTTAATCACAAGTGACAATTTAGTGCATTTGATGTAACTAGGTTTAAGACGCACATTTCCACTTGAATTATTTATTGAATATATTTTCTTTTAATTATTAATTTATTTTAAGCAAGTTGAACCAAAGAGTATATTTACTGTATATGCTTACTGATCTCAGCAGTAGTATCAACATAGATATAGCTCTCTGAGTGAAATGTCTTATTAAAATGCCAAGACCCTAAGCATGAGTGCTACCCCTCTGCAAGGTGGTAACCTTAAAAGTAACAAACAAAAAAGTACTCAAAACTCTTCTTAATATTCAAACTAATGAAAATTAATCTCTAACAACTCTTTATCTCACATTTAAACATCTAAGAATGCTTTTGCTTTCTAAATACTCTCCTCTTAATTCAATCCTTTGCATATCCATATCCATTATTAAAATTTACTTAATATTACTAGGTTTGCGGCGATCAGAAATTTTTTAAATATTTAAAGTAAATGAATATTAACAATTATCTCTTTCCACTCATTTAATTTATTACATGAAATAAATATGTAAATATTAAATATTTACTCAGAAAAATCTAGTTATCCTTGACACTTAATATTGGTATTAAAATATTATGAGACTAAATTTACTAGATTTGACAACACCAAAAAGTAATTTCTTTTTTTTAGTGCCGATAAATTTGTAAAAACTAATAAGTTAACTTAATCCATTTATCTCGTCCCAACACAAATTGATTGAGTGGAACCCAGCATTTTTTACAGTACAATTACAACTGTATAGTTGTATTACCACAGCAGCTATAGAATTACCACAACAGATTAATTACTATACTATATAATTCAAAAACACTATAGTATTTACTATAAATTAGCTTTAATGTGAAAACTACAGAAATCTGGTTATAACTGCTAACTGTGGAACACTTAAATGCCTTCACGGATGTCTTTTCTTTCTGTAAAACTGCATACCTGTTAACACTTAACCAGATCTCAAAAAATCCTCTTTATTCTTTGATAAGAAAAAAAAAAAATCTGATAGAGTACCAGAATGAAAGCATTTATTGTCATGTTTAAATATGTAACAATTTACTCCTTTTTTACCAATTGAAGACGTTCCACTAATGTGCTAAGTATTGTTCAGGATAAAAGTATTTTCTAAATCAAAAAAGATTTGTGGTGACCTGAAAATGAAACAGAAGAGCTACAATCATCCAAACTCATTCTCTACAGCAACTAACAACTTGAAACTTTTAGCATTTCCAATCTTTTTGTTCATTCGGACATCTATTCATCACCTCCTTCAGCCCAGCTTCGAGAATACCTTTTTTTCACCATCTAGAGCCACAGGTGTCCCATTGACCCTCCTATCCTTTCAGTCTCTCTTTCCAAACCTCTTTTTCTCCGGCATTGAGTCAGAGGCATGCTATTATCCTATAAGACCGAGTTGGAAAAGGGGAAGAAGGGCACCGGAGATCACTTAGAGAATGCAAGGACATCATGTTCACATCACCTCTTTTATCTCTCTCTTCTTCCCTTTCCCTCTCTTTAATGGAGTCTTGCTGCATGGGCTGGCAGGGAAATAAGGATGGACGTGCTCGAATGTGAGCAGATGCAGACCCTCTTCTCGCCTGTACAAAACAGGATCAGGTCTTTTCACTAACCTGCCCTCCCTGCAAGCTCCTAGCACACTCTTGTCCTCTCTCTCTGTCTCTCTTTTTAAAGTGGAGAGGAGGGATCATTACCTCTGAAATGAACTGAATGCGGTGCAGGGAGGAAAAGGGGGGGGAAAAAGGGGACAGGTGCTCCAGTTCACTTTTTTCATCCTCTCAGTTATTACAGAACACCTCAAGGCAGGTCTATCAGAGAGAGAGCGAGAGAAAGAAGAAGAAATTGAACTGAGCCGAGGAAAGAATTTTAGCAATGCATTCATGGAGAAATTCATATAATGCGAAAATACTCATCTAAACATGACTGATTATGTAAAGAACAACCCCTTTATGAAGTTTTCTCAGCTCTTGTGAACATGTACAGTCAAATATAAAGTGAGGTGTAATGATAATATATCAAACATAGGGAAATTTTAACATAAAGGCGATTATATTTCAGACAGAGCACAAAACCAACTGCGCATATTGAATCTTTTACTTTTACATTTATGTGCCTACTTCAAATTGCTGTTAAAATATCAATGTTTAAATAGTGGCTATCGTAAAAACTTTAAAGACTGACTGATTCCAAATCTGTTAAAAAGGGAGACCTCAATAAAAGTAAAATGTACAGTAATAAATGCTGAATGTAGCACATTTATAGGGACATTTCCACTTTCTGACTAACGTTTGGATCTCTAATGGTTTTTCCTAAGGTGTTTTTTCTTGCTATTATCTAGTTTCACTAACTGAACGTTAATATAGATAATGTAAACAGAGTAATTATGTCCTTTAATACTCTTTAAGAAAAAGGTTTCAAATGGGAGTTTCTGGAAAGATGCCAAAGTAAAACTTTTTTTATTCCAGGCTCATTCTGAAAACGTACTGCAATAAACATTTCTGGCAAGCTCCAAATATGCCCCAGGAGCTAAATTTTTTCTTGCAGTTTTTGTTTTCGCGAATCCACGAGAGGCCGATGTGTATGCTTTTTCAAATCTCAAATTCCTCTTGCGAGTGCCATTCGCGCCTGCTGTTCTCACGTAAATCCACCAGAGGCCGCTGTCAATTGACTAAATGACTGACTGATCGACTGACCCACACTCCTCCTTCTTAGACCCAACCAGCAGTGTTTTCAAAAGCACTGATTGACCTGTTGACCCACTTCGCTAAACCCATCCGACAGTTTTCAAAAGCAATAAAGAAAAAGTAAAGCCCTCACCTTTTACCATATTTTCAGATTTTATCACATTCTCATCCTGTTATTTACTTGTTTATTTAATTTTTTGGCAACTGTTTTTGTCTCACCTGCTTTCTGGAACCGTACTTCGCCAGACTCAAACCCTGTAATTATGGTCAACTCCGCCCTGCGTCTCAAGTCAGCTGACATACATTGTGAGCTAACTGGCAAACTTGTAACAGCAGGAAAGCCATCCATATGGAGGTAAGCAGTCAGCACAGAAAGAAACAGCGACATACCGCCCTATAACGTTCATTTTAAAGATGAAATGCAGCTCTACATACTTCTGGGTTCATAATACGCGATCTCCATAAATGTATAGAAATACGTCTGCTTTTTGTGTACCCAAAAGAACATTTTTAGTTTTTCATTTTTAGTGCGAGGATTATTTTAATAACCCTAAGAAAGCTGAAGAATCGTTTCTGGAATGAAAAGTTCCATTAACGTTAAAGGTTTTTAAGTGGAACCACTGATGACACAACTATCAAAACAAACAAAAATCAGGCAAAATGAAATACAGGACACTAGAAATGTAGCTGAAATATGGGAATAACCCAAGAAAAGAAAACATCTCCTCATCCTAGTGTTAAATAATGTTTCCTCAGAATGAGTTTATGTAAAAAGATATTAAGCAGAAAGTCTAATGAGCTGATATATTGTTGGAAAATTACTCAGTCAACAGAATGTCTAAAAGGCATCCTCAAAATAAGATGCATCTATTTTAACTAGATTTTTTTTTGCATGAAAATGAAATGTAAATTTAAAACTACGAAGTCTTCAAGAATGGACAATTCTCCAACAATGTGTCCAAGAATTTAAAGCTTGTATCTGTTCTTAAATTTTTTTTTTTTAAAAAATTGGGAAACATTTTCCCTAATGCAGAGCTGAAAAGTGACTGTTTGCCTGAAAAGTGACTAACTGTGACTGATTGTCAAAAGCCTACAATTTTTGGTCTCTCCAAGGTTTCCAATTTTAAAAATAGAACCACTCTGTCAAATTGTCCAGGAGATGTGAAAGAAAAGAAGTTAAAAGAAATACACAAAGAAAGAACAATCCAAATATTACAAAGTTAAGAGCCATCAAACAAACTTTTAAATGAGTAATGCAATCTAAATAAAAAAACAAAACATGCTGTAAGGATGACATAGGACATAAGCTTCAAATTTTCCTATTAGTAAAAATAAATAAAATAAAAGCTAATAATGAAGTCAATATGCAAAATTGACGGGTTGTGGAATGTGCAACCCTAGCCAGCACAGGATGTCAACATGACGTCAGATTGACGTTGCATTTTGTTTGTAAATGACGTTGACGTCAGAACCCAACATCAGGCTGACGTCAATGTCCAATGTCCAACCTAAAATCAATCAAATATCAACATCTAATAATGTTACAGCTTGATTTTGTGTGGACGTTACCACTAACAGAAGTTGGATTTTGATTGCCATACGTTACAAATAAATGTCAGTATTTGCCATCAGATGTTGATATAAGATGTTGGCTCCATGTGGGATTTTGGTCACTTTCCAACACAACCTAAGATCAACAAAATCTCAACGTCAATTGACATCATTATTGGATGTCAAAATAACAATGTCCTCAGACAAGGGGTGTCCAAATACTGGAGGGCCGGTGTCCTGGAGAGTTTATCTCCAACTTGCTTCAACACACCTGCCAGAAAGTTACCAGTATACAGTATCTAGTAAGAGCTTAGCTGGTTCATGCGTGTTCGATTAGGGTTGGAGCTAAACTCTCCAGGACACCGGCCCTCCAGGACCGAGTTTGGACACCCCTGCCTTAGACGCTGGCTAGACATTGAATTTTAGTCACATGACTTCACAACCTAAATCTAACCTAATATTAATGTCTTATGACGTTGTGTGCCAGATGGGAGTTTATTATGCAATAACGTGGCTAAACTCTACTCATCTCAATGACTATTTCTACATCACTGTCTGTTTGGCTCCACCCAGAAACTGACACCGTAGGTTCATTCATTCATTCATTTTCTTCCGCTTTTCCGGGGCCGGGTCGCGGGGGCAGCAGTCTTAGGAGAGAACCCCAGACTTCCCTCTCCCCAGACACTTCCTCCAGCTCCTCCAGGGGGATCCCGAGGCGTTCCCAGGCCAGCCGGGAGACATAGTCCCTCCAGCGTGTCCTGGGTCTTCCCCGAGGCCTCCTCCCGGTGGGACATGCCTGGAACACCTCCCTAGGTAGGCGTCCAGGAGGCATCCGAAACAGATGCCCGAGCCACCTCAGCTGACTTCTCTCGATGTGGAGGAGCAGCGGCTCTACTCCGAGCTCCTCCCGGGTGACTGAGCTCCTCACCCTATCCCTAAGGGTGCGCCCTGCCACCCTGCGAAGGAAACTCATTTCGGCCGCTTGTATCCGAGATCTTGTTCTTTCGGTCATGACCCAGAGCTCATGACCATAGGTGAGAGTAGGAACGTAGATTGACTGGTAAATCGAAAGCTTTGCCTTTCGGCTCAGCTCCCTCTTCACCACAACGGACCGGTACATCGACCGCATTACTGCTGCCGCTGCACCAATCCGCCTGTCAATCTCACGTTCCATCCTCCCCTCACTCGTGAACAAAACCCCAAGATACTTGAACTCCTCCACCTGGGGTAAGGACTTTCCTCCAACCTGGAGATGGCAGGCCACCTTTTTCCGGTGGAGCACCATGGCCTCGGACTTGGAGGTGCTGATTCTCATCCCAGCCGCGTCACACTCGGCAGCAAACCGCCCCAGTGCATGCTGAAGGTCCATGTTCGATGAAGCCAACAGAACAACATCGTCTGCGAATAACAGAGATGAAATCCTGTGGTCCCCGAACCGGACCCCCTCCAGCCCAAGGCTGCGCCTTGAAATTCTGTCCATAAAAATTATGAACAGAATTGGTGACAAGGGGCAGCCCTGCCGGAGTCCAACATGCACTGGAAACAAGTCTGACTTATTGCCGGCAATGCGAACCAGACTCCTACTTTGTTCATATAGGGACGAGACGGCCCTTAACAGAGCGCCTCTGACCCCATACTCCCAGAGCACCCCCCACAGAATGCCACGAGGGACACGGTCGAATGCCTTCTCCAAGTCCACAAAACACATGTGGACTGGTTGGGCATACTCCCACGAACCCTCGAGCACCCTGGTGAGGGTATAGAGCTGGTCCAGTGTACCACGGCCTGGACGAAAACCGCATTGTTCCTCCTGAATCCTAGGTTCAACCATCGGACGGATCCTCCTCTCCAGTACCCTGGCATAGACTTTCCCCGGGAGGCTGAGGAGTGTGATCCCCCTATAGTTGGAGCACACCCTCCGGTCCCCCTTCTTAAAAATGGGAACCACCACCCCAGTTGCCCAGTCCAGAGGTACTGTCCCCGACCGCCATGCGATATTGTAGAGACGTGTCAGCCAAGACAGCCCTACAACATCCAGAGACCTAAGATACACAGGGTGAATCTCGTCCACCCCTGCTGCTTTGCCACTGCGGAGCTTGCAAACTACCTCAGTGACCTCAGCTTGGGTGATGGGTGAGTCCACCCCTGCATCCCCAATCTCTGCTTCCTTAATGAAAGACATGTCGGTGGGGTTAAGGAGATCCTCAAAGTATTCCTTCCACCGCCCGACCACATCCCCAGTCGAGGTCAACAGCTCCCCACTTCCACTGAAAACAGTGTCAATGTGGAGCTGCTTTCCCCTCCTGAGGCGTCGGACGGTTTGCCAGAATCTCTTTGGGGCCGACCGATAGTCTTCCTCCATGGTCTCCCCGAACTCTTCCCAGGCCCGAGTTTTTGCTTCCGCAACCGCCCGGGCTGCAGCACGCTTGGCCTGCCGATACCCATCTGCTGCCTCGGGAGTCCTGCAAGCCAACCAAGACCTGTAAGACTCCTTCTTCAGCTTGACGGCATCCCTTACTTCCTGTGTCCACCACCGGGTTCGTGGATTGCCGCCCCGACAGGCACCACAGACCTTACGGCCACAGCTCCTCACGGCTGCGTTAACAATGGAGTCAGAGAACATGGACCACTCAGTCTCCATGTCTCCAGCCTCCCTCGGGATCTGGTCAAAGCTCTTCCGGAGGTGAGAGTTGAAAATCCCTCTGGCCTGAGGTTCAGCCAGACGTTCCCAGAGGACCCTCACAATACGCTTGGGCCTACCAGGTCTGTCCAGCCTTCCCCCCTGCCAGCGGATCCAACTCACCACCAGGTGGTGATCAGTTGACAGCTCTGCCCCTCTCTTTACCCGAGTGTCCAAGACATACGGTCGGAGATCATATGATACAACCACAAAGTCGATCATTGACCTCCGCCCTAGGGTGTCCTGGTGCCATGTGCACTGGTGGACACCCTTATGCTTGAACATGGTGTTCGTTATGGACAAACTGTGATTAGCACAGAAGTCCAATAACAAAACACCACTCGGATTCAGATCAGGGAGGCCGTTCCTCCCAATCACGCCTCTCCAGGTGTCGCTGTCATTACCCACGTGGGCATTGAAGTCCCCCAGTAGAACAATGGAGTCCTTAGTCTGAGCACCTTCCAGCACCCCTCCCAAGGACTCCAAGAAGGCCGGGTACTCTACACTGGTGTTTGGCCCATAGGCACAAACCACAGTGAGAGACCTATCCCAGACCCGAAGGCGCAGGGAGACGACCCTCTCGTTCACCGGGGAAAACTCCAACACATGGCGGCTAAGTTGGGGAGCTATAAGCAAACCCACACCAGCTCGCCGCCTCTCACCGTGAGCAACTCCAGAGTAGAAGAAAGTCCAGCCCTTCTCAAGAAGTTGAGTTCCAGAGCCCCAGCTATGTGTGGAGGTGAGCCCAACTATCTCTAGTCGGTACCGTTCCACCTCCCGCACAAGCTCGGGCTCTTTCCCTCCCAGTGAGGTGACATTCCATGTCCCAAGAGCCAGTTTCTGTGCCTGACGATCGGGTTGTCGTGGTCCTAACCTTCGACCACCACCCGTTCCACAATGCACCGGCCCCTTACGGCTCCCCCCGCAGGTGGTGGGCCTGCGGGAGGATGGTCCCACGTCGCTCCTTCGGGCTGAGCCCGGCCGGGTTCCGTGGGAGAAAACCCGGCCACCAGGCGCTCGCATACGAGTCCCAACCCCAGGCCTGGCTCCAGGGTGGGGCCCCGGCTGCGCCATACCGGGCGACGTCGCGGTCCTTGATAGCATTGTACTCATAAGGGGGTTTTGAACCGTACTTAGTCTGACCTGTCACCTAAGACCTTTTTGCCTTGGGAGACCCTACCAGGGGCATTAGCCCCGGACAACATAGCTCTTAGGATCACTCAGGCACTCAAACCCCTCCACCACGATAAGGTGACGGTTCATGGAGGAGACACCGTAGGTAAACAACCATATAGAGAAATTCAGGTCTGGGCAGAAATTAAAGACTTTCTGAAGCCAACAAGATGCTGTGCAGTGGCAAAATATGGAAAAACAGTAGTTGCATTGCCTTAAATCTCATCCTAACATTAGAAAGAAATACAGTACTTTTATTGGTACCACTTTATATTAAGTGTCCTCTACTACTATGTACTTGCATCAAAAAATTTATACAATGTACTTACTGTGTTCATAACGCATTTGAGAACACTTGTGGTGCTCTTGAGTTGGGATAGGGGTAGAGTTAAGGACAGGTTTAGTGGTATCGGTAGGTTTACGGGTAAGTTAAGGTGTAAGGGATGGTCAACAGTGTATTTACAAATGTAATTACAGAAATTAATTACAGAAGTAATTACATGCGGGTAATTAAATTAAGCATAAGTACGATGTAAAACATGTAGTTTCACAATAAGTACATTGCAACAAATTATTAATTTTGGTGTAAGTACATATTAGTTAATAATAAATGAGTTAATATAAAGTGGGACCCTTTTATTTTATGTCCCAGACCATATCAAATTGAACTTTGTCCTTTGTTCAATTAATTTAACTGTTAGCCAGTCCAAAGCTTGTATGTTATGATATTTTTGATGTAAAACTCTTGATAACATTATAAGTGGACCATCAGACAATACAAAATAATATAATTTGAATTTGACTGTTTTTGACTGTTTGACTGTTTTACTATTGCTGGGGATTTTAATATTCACATTGATAATCCAGAAATCAATGCTACAAAAGAACTTATGACGTTTTTAACACGTTTGATCTGACCCAGCATGTTCAAGGACCCACACACAATCGTGGACACACTCTTGATCTACTTATAACTAAATGTTTACACATTTCGTCGACTGTTGTTAAGGATGTGACACTATCTGATCATTTCTGTATTTTCTTTGATGTATTGATCACTCCAGCCATTGAAGACAGATCTGTCTCTGTCGGAAAGAGATGCATAAATGAAAACACTAGTGAGCAGTTTATGAAGGCCATATCACTAACACCAAGCATATCTGCAGCATATCTGCAGTCGATTCTCTCCTTGATTTGTTTAATTCTAAAGTTAAGAATGTCATAGATGACATTGCTCCTGTTAAAGTCAGGAAGAGAACTGGCAGACAGAAAGGACCTTGGACAAGGTCAACATCTGTAAAGATGATGAAAAGACAATGCAGAAAAGCTGAGCGTATGTGGAGGAAGACGAAACTAGTAGTCCATTACAATATCTATAAAGACAGTCTTCATGCTTTTAATGTGGAACTAAACACTGCTAGGCAGACTTTCTTCTCAAGCCTTATAAACAGCAATATAAATCACACCCGTACCCACTTTGCAACGGTAGAGAGACTCACAAACCCCCCCAGTAGGATTCCTAGTGAACTACTCTCTGAAAGCAAATGTAATGAGTTTGCTCATTTCTTTACTGATAAGATCAATAATATCAGAAAGGCAATCAGCTCATCCAATCAGCCAAGTTGTGTCGACATCAGACAAGCTCAACCTCAACTTAAGAAATCAGACATTATGTCTGATTTCATGGAAATTGATGGTAAAATCTTAGAAGGGATTGTGCAAATTATGAGAACATCAACCTGCGGTCTTGACACGCTGCCCACATCATTCTTCAAAACTGTGTTTAACTGTCTAGAAATTGATCTTCTGAAAGTGGTGAATGCTTCACTTCTCTCAGGGATTTTTCCAAACTCACTTAAAACTGCAGTAGTTAAACCCCTCTTGAAAAAGAGCAACCTGGATAACACCCAACTGAGCAACTACAGGCCAATCTCAAATCTCCCTTTCATTGGCAAAATCATTGAAAAAGTTGTTTTTAACCAGGTTAACAGGTTCTTAAGCTTGAAGGGGTGTTTAGACAATTTTCAATCTGGTTTCAGAGCATATTACAGTACAGAGAGCGCCCTTATAAAGATAATCAATGATATACGCCTAAATACAGATTCAGGCAAACTAACAGTGCTGGTATTGCTGGATCTCAGTGCTGCATTCGACACTGTTGATCACAGCATACTTCTGGATAGGCTGGAAAACTGGGTTGGGCTGTC
>CAIGQQ010038995.1:1532541-1549991 GCA_903798035.1 Danio albolineatus
TATATATATATATATATATATTCTAATAAACTTCTTACAATAAAAACATAAACAAACACATTTTAACACAATGTTGTTCAATGAGTCAAGCTGCCTTAGTCTTTATTTGCTCGTCGATGTCTTGTATATTGTCCTCAATCTTCTAGTGAGAGTATTTACAATTTTAAAAATCTGATTTATGCACAACATATAATTGAAACAATTGATTTTAGTTGACTTTTTTGTAGCTCAACAATTAAACAAAAGGTTATGTTCAATTAGAAATGATGATCTCTGTTGAAGGTATTTGCAGCAAACTTCATTCTAATCCCTTCTCAGATGGGGTAGTAGGCCAAATTATAGGTTACTATGGGTCAGCTTTGGCCCGCGGGCCCTACTTTGGGCATCTCTGCTTTTAAGTGTCCAAATACATTTGCAGTCCTTTTATGTGCAATATCAAATTTGTAACAGTTCTGTTGGTCTTTAGAGTTAATGGGGCACTAATCAAAAACAAAGCCAAGGAAAAAACAAAAAAAGCACTGAGACCTACCGCCGACCTTCAGGAGATAAGAAATCAAACAATGCAAGCTGCTCATTACACTCAATCGAAAGACAAATAAATCCACCCAGACCTCACAATATTAATTTTGATTGTCACGTATGGTAATTTGACATTTTGGAGTGTCACACTGACAGAAGAAAATAAGGCAGTGATTGTGGCGCTTGTTAAAAGAATAATCAAGTTGACACATTTCTGCCCTATTTACGTGATTGACGGACGCTTTTGTATTATGTTCTTTTACACTAGAGAAAACAGAGTGTAGTGTGTGAGTGTGTGTGTGTGTGTGTGTGTTGGGGGGGGGGGGGATGCATACGTGCATGCCAAGAAAAGCAGATATTATGTCGTTTTCCATTTTTTGCAGTGTATATTATTACGAACAGAAAGCGATACATTGCAAACCGTGTGGGTGTGTTTTCATTTATTCAGACAAGGACGGACTACAGGCCTTATGATAATGGCTGTGAAAGCTGATCTTATGCTCTCTGGCCTTTTTGTGTCAGTGCCTGAGCAAACGAAATGTCTGTGTGGATGAAGGAGAGCTAAAGCGTGTGTGCCATCTCTCTGTGTTTATGTTATCCTCTGTGGAGCAGCGTTTATGCATCTGCAGCCCATGTGAAACGGATGCGGAATATGAGCATCTCCATCAAAACACTGCAGTGGAGAATAAGGTGTACGGGTGATGGATTGTGTTCCCTATTCTGTGCACCGGCTTCTTGAACTCTCGCTATATAGATCACAGTTTCACCTTTTGATACGTTCTGATTTGGGTCTGGGAAAAATCCAAACTTCTGAAGCGTAAAACTCTAGGTATATGTGAACATCTTTTATTTCTGTCAGGATAAAGTGATTGCAGTTTTTGAATGATTGATAAATAAAGTGATTAAGTTTATGCTTTATTCTAACTGTATTTTGTAATTCACAGGCGTTTACAGTGCATCCGAAAAGTATTCATAGCACTTCACTTTTTCCACAATTTTTTTATGTTTCAGCCTTATTCCATAATGAATTAAATTAAATTATTTCCTCAACATTCTACACACAATATCCCATAATGGGGAAAAGTTGCAAATTTCTTAAAAATAAAAAACCTGAAAAATCACATGTAGATAAGTATTCATAACCTTTGCTCAATACTTTGTTGATGCACCTTTGGCAGCAGTTACAGCCTCAAGTCTTTTTAAATATGATGCCACAAGCTTGGCACACCTATCTTTGAGAATTTTTGCCCATTCCTCTTTGCAGTACCTCTGCAGATCTATCAGGTTGGATGGGAAGCGAAGGTGTACAGCCATTTTCAGATCTCTTCAGAAATGTTCAATAGAATTTAGATCTGGGCTCTGGCTGGGCCACTCAAGGACATTCACGATTTGTCGTGAAGCCACTCCATTGATATTTTATCATCTGAATTTATTTATTTATTTTCATTATGGGGTATTGTGTGTAGAATTTGGAAGAAATAAACGAATTTAATCAATTTTGGAATAAGGCTACAACATAAAAAACAACAACAACAACAACAAAAAAAAAATGTGTGGAAAAAGTGAAAAGCTATATGAATACTTTCCGGATGCACTGTAAGTTTATTTACAATTATGAACTGTATTATGCAAGCTCTGACAACTTTTCCTCCCTTCAGTTTAACAAAGTAATGGTAAAAAAGGCAGCTGTGGTTGCCAGTTTTTCACTGTTAAAAATACAGTACGAACTGTAATTTTTACCATAAACTACCGTATATCATTAGTGTTAATACACCAGTGATTTGAAGAACTAACATCTACTGTATGCATCATACACTATATATTGTTACACAGAAATGCATGTTAACACAGATATGTTAAAACAACCATAAACGATTGGAGATGTATATAATGAACCAGTGCTGATTACAAACACCTTTCAATACAAACAGAAAAGCATACTAATATAAAGAAGGAGCTCAGCGTCATTCAAACAACTACTAAACGCCATCATGGAAACAGACACAAAATAAAGTAATGGAATAAACATTATTTATCAACATTAGATGTAACATACATGCAAAATTCCAATGTAAAATTCCAATTATATATTATATAATTCTCTCTATAATAAAGGTACTAAGCCGAAAAGAAAATGAATGAATGAATGAATGAATGAATGAGATATTATTATATGTTGATCGATTGATTAATTTTATTTAATTATTTATTTGTTATATATTTTGTCTCCTTTGGTTTCAATGTGCATGTATACTGTACTTTGCTTTAATTTTTTTCCCAGCCAGTTCCGTATTATGGCTGTAAAAAACAACACAATGTTATTCATATATAACATGCCTTTTATTTTTTTATTTTTTTGTGTCAGATGGGGTGGGAGGTAGGGGTTTTTAGTTTCTTTTTGTAATAAGTTAAATTAACTGTGATAGAGTACTTCCATGAGAGCTTTGATATATGGTCCATCCCTTTGTTGTAAGGATTTAGGTCGTACTGTGTACAGTATGTATAAATGCTTTTCAATGAAAATGGAGAGTAAAAAAAGAAAAAGTACAGATCTGATATTTATCTATTGTATGTCCTAATTAGAAGACAACAAGTGCATGAAGCTTTTCATACAGAAGAGAGAAATACAACACTTAATTATATGCATATAATCAAACCATGACATTCTTTACAAAATTCATTAAAGTTTTGCAAATTGTGAAAGTCACTCCCTGTATTTTCTTTATATTTAATGAACTGCGGACTTACTCACACTATGTACAGTTCCCTTTAACCAGGACAAAGCATGCTTGTCCCCCCTTCCGTCTCCCCCGACGGCCCGCAATCACATTACATTCGGGCCTGAGCACGCTTACGTCATCGATGATGCGCTATTCAGTGTAAGAGAAGCGCTCTCTGAGATTTCAGTGAGATTTCTTTATATCATTATATCATTTTAGCCGTTTGATATGCAGTGACACACAGTCAAATATTCCGCCGAACAGATCAGCCACTTCTGACGCTCATAAACAATCATAAAGTCCTCGTGCTGCAGGTATTAGAAGGTTTACTAAAGGCGCAGCTGTCGTGCATTGAGGGGTTTGCGTTTTTAATAATCTACGACAGTGTGCGTTCATTAAACATTAGGAATGATTAATAAATCCATATGAAACAGTCCCCAAAAGTCATGTCTCCTCTTCAGTTTTGGGCTCAGGCGCGCTTTGCACTCTCACTACAAGCGTACCGCGCCAAAGTGAACCGGGCTCAGGCACACCTCTTCCAACCGGGCCAGGGCCGGCCAACTGTACCGTGCCTGAGCCCAATTTAGCGCACTCACACTTCTGAAATTATCCGGGAAACGGGCCTGAGCACGGTTTGGATAGCATAGTGTGAGTACGCCCTGAGTGTGTACAGTGTTAGTGCATCCATTTGTTATAACTGTGTTATTACATAATTATAACAACACCTTATGTGCATAATAAATGCATTGTACCAATTGTTTTATTTAAATGTAAGTATATACTGAAGTAAATATGACTACTCAATATAAAGTGGGACCAAAATATTTTCATTCTGATAATTTCTACCTTAATCAAATATGTAATTTCATTTCTTTGTAACAGTCTCCTGAAGAGCTTTAATTTTTTTATAACACATCTGAATAAAAGTTGTTAATAGAAAACATACAGATTAACATAGCAGACTTTTATCCAAAAACTCTTATACAAAAAACTTTATGTATTAATTGACTTTAACAGACTTGTAAAAACAAAGAGGAAAACTTTATTGCAACATAACGCATAAAGATCAAAGCCAAATGCAAAGTATAGCTTGAAGTTTGGGCCAAACAGTTCCGACTGCCTAGCAGCTCTCTAGTGCATCTCCAGAGCTGATTGTGCTTTCGCAGTGGATGAGTGATGAGAACAATAAAAACTTGTTCTAAACACTCGCTGGTTATTCCAGGGGTTTCACATTTTGTTCCCAGTGCACTTAAAAAGATGAGAAGAGCCTCGGTTTGAGCGAACATACAGACTCATTCACCTCTAAATAGATGGAAATTGAAAGTACATTAAATTTTCCATAATGACGTATGCAGCTAAAAGGGTCTGAAACTGACAGGCTCAGCTGTTCAGCATAATAGTTAATAGCAGAGGCTCTGAAGTAAATGCTGTGAGATACGCAGTCGTTTGTCACAGTGGACAAAATCATTCTTAAGAATTTATCCTTTTGAAAGAAAGTTAGTTTAGTATAGCATGAGTAAAGTTTAATTCTACATGAACTCTCCATTTAAAACAAGGAAGAAATAAGATTTGAAGTTCATCTTGTTGTATGCTGAAGATGCAAGGAGCAGCTGCTGTTTCAGTGACCCTTGGGAAATGCTATTTAGAAATATTTCTTTGATAACACGCACCAGCAGTTACAGACCATCTCAAATAAGGCAAGAAATGGTTTATTTTCAGGTCATCGAGTGTTGCTTCATACCCATTATCTCTCTATGAGAGTGTTTGTATGGTGGTCGGGTTTAGCAGACATTATGAGGACCAAATAAACTCACAAACACTGTACATCCTGATCTCATCGACACTTAAAAATGGCTGAGGGAAGTACATCATGTAGTAGAAAATGCCCAAATAAATAAGTAAGGTGCAAAAACATTAGCAGTTCTGGATACAAGCAACAAAATTCAAAAACAAACAACAAAAGGCCCTATCATACACCCGGTGCAGTAGTGTGCAAGACATATATGGTGCAATTTGTTGCTATTTTACAGACCAGTGCAACCCTAATTTTCACATTTTATTTAAATAGTTTATTTTATCACCTTATTTAAATAGCAAATACATTCGCGCCACTTTGTGGACTCATGGGTGTGCTAGTCTAGAAAGGAGATGTGTTAAGGCACAACTAAAATAGACCATACCATTGACCAACTGAAAACTGGTCTAAAGTCCAACGTAGAGCACGCTAGTTATGAGCCTGTGCAGGTCCAAATGCTTACACATTGCTTTATACGCACATGATATACAGCAATACACAAATATCTTTACATATGGAAAAAAAATAACAGGATTAAAATGACCCAAAATATTTATAATTTTTAATTATAATTAATTTGCATTTGTATATTGTAACTATTATTAGCAGTACTATTTATTATATGCATATTTACATTTGTTTTAATAAAAACAAGTTTAAATTTGTCCATCTGTCGGGTTTTGGAGACGTATGCATCACTATATGGGGCATAAGAACAGGACGTGTGTTTGGACATACAGTAACTTTTTTGACCACACTTCGTTATTATTGTTTATTTAATCGTTTGCTTGAAATTAGAACTGAAGAAATCTTTGCACTCAACAAACAAACTTGAATATGTAGGCTAATGGATGTCTTCAGTGGAGTGAGTCTCCACCGTTTCCTAATGGAGCAAAGTAAACGTAAAGTAAAGAGAAAGTAAAGAGGCCAAATGGAGGAGGCTCGTTCTTTATCCTCACTGCAGATGCTCTGTTCTAACTGGTTTCTCGCTAGTTCAGTTTTTCCCACTTACAAAGTCCACCATGTAAAAAGCAAATGCGCCATGGCACAACGCAATGAGACTCTGTTTGGTTTAATGCATGTTATGCTTAAAACACATCCATAACTCTTTAAGAGATTAAGCACAACTCTGTTAGACCATGTGTCGGGGCGCAGAGCATATTTTTCCATCCTTAAAATAGCAAAAGTGGATTTGGACACACCCTTAATGCTTTAGACTTTGCACCTATAGATTGTTAAAATAGAGCCCAAAATGTGAGAGTGAGCATGCATACATGTACTTTTTTGTTACTTGACTCTAAAATCTACATATGGAAACTTACTTCCATCATACATGCTTTAGAAAATAATATTTCAGAGATAGAGATGTCAAAATAAAGTTCAAAATTACTAGATTATGAGCAATAGTTATGAGAAAGTAAGTCAACATTATGTAAGATGTTGTGTGATTTTATTTTCTTAAGTATGAAAAAAGTCTAATTGTGACATTATAAAGTAAATTATGACAAATTGAAAAACATTTATGACATCAAATGGCAAACTTGTGAGATACTGAATAATATGTTTGTTATAACTATGATTTTATTATCTTGTAACCTGCCATTTTTTGCTTTTAATGTTAAAGCAGGAGTGTGAGCATAATATACACATGACTGTTCCAATCCTTTCCCCTCAGGATTAATTCATGAAAGCTAATTATGGACACATAAGAACACGGTTATGTAACCCCTAATAAGATGCAAAAAAGATACTAGGTCTTAATTATGAGATAGAAAAGCACAGATGATATTATGGATATAATTATGAGGTACTTGATAATTTCTTAATTCCATAAATGCTGTTACAATTTTAATTTATCTTAAAATTATGATCTTTTTATGACCTTACTGTATATGTCATTATATAATTTCAATGACATAGTTCATTCATTCATTAATTAGTCCCTTATATATCAGGGTTCGCCACAGCGGAATGAACCGCCAACTATTCCATCATATGTTTTACGAAGGGAATGCCCTTCCAGCAGCAACCCACTACTGAAAAACAACCATACTGTACACTCTCACATTCACACATGCACACACATACACAATTTTGTTTACCCAGTTCACCTACAGTATATGCACATCTTTGGACTGTGGGGGATGCCGAGCACCCAGCAGAAACCCACATGAAAATGCAAACTCCACACAGAAATGCCAAACTGGCCCAACCGAAATCTAAACCAGCAATCTTCTGGCTATGAGGCAACAGGGTTAACCATTGAGCCACTGTGCCACCGCAGAAATGTTGCTATAATTTTAATTTATCTCAAAAATATGACTTTTTATGACCTCTTCTATTCTAATTTCTATACCATAATAATAATTACAATAAACAAACAAATCTAATGTGGTGAAAATGAGTTTCAACCTTAACCCATCTCTCTCACTTCCCAGCACTTCCACAGAAACATGCCCTGTAGCAGCAGTTGGCCTACAGGGGGCACTGTTGCTCTTCAACTGAGAGCACTAGTGAATGGATGAGCAAGAACGAGCGGCAAAGAAAAAGAGAGACTTCATATTGACTGTCTATTACAAATGACTAGAGAGGAAATGATATGCGTTCAGACCTCCCCGCAATCTTCACTCAATACACACACACATCATATACACAGCACGAAGACTCATGACAATAGCTTTTATTATACACCATCCGCCAAACTCACACACAGGGCACAGAATTATTACGTTCCACAATGAGCAGAGAGAGAGACAGATAAATCACGGAAGACATGAAAAAGGTTCAAAGCTGCACACTTGTTAAATCAGCGGAAAGACTCCAAATGGCGGCACTCATACTACGGGTGAGTTAAATCAAAAACAATCACGGAAATGGCTTTAAAGTAGCGAGCTGATAATGCTAGAAGTGACCCGTCGGCGCTGGGAAAAAGGACTGAAAAGAGAGCGAAAGAAGGGCTGAGATGCAAAGACCTAAAAGTGTGAGGCGATGACACAGAACTGATGGTGTGGTAATAAAACTGTCAGTGCTGTCACACCTGTGCTCCACAAGGCAGCTGCACAGAGAAAGAGCGGGAAAAGAGGAGAGTGATTCTGCTGTCATTCTTTCTGCTCTCCTCTCGTCTGCTACCTCTTTTTGTGTCAGCGCTAATGTGCTGCTTTTATAAAAGCTCAGAGCAGAGAGCCCTGCTGTCTCACGGAGAACATCATGTTCACGCGCTGCACACATTAGCCACCACTTCTCACATCCAGACATGCGAGCCTGTGTGTGTGGGCATTTGAGCTGGTAAATAGGTTTGACTTTTTTGGAGTTCCTACTGTGTATATTTACATTAGGTGAGTATGCTTTCATAAGGTGTGTTCAGACTTTGTAGGTAAATATGGTGTGACTGATCTGTTCAATAAAGACTCATTAGAAATATGTGCCCAGGACTGCATTTATGAGAACTGACAAATATGTACCCTTGACTATGTTTTCTTGCTATTTTTGTTTTCACAAATACACTAGAACAGTGGTCCTCAACCCCCAGGCCACAGGGCCACACAAGAAATCATTAATTATTTTCGTTTTATTTATTATCTAAGTCTGAACAATCTTTTATTTTGAATAATCTTTTATTTTGAAAAATGACCGTATTCTCTCGGTTACATCTCGTCAGTTGAGCACCAAAATTTACCCACAAGCAGCAAAATGAGTAAGAAAGAGATGTCTTTGGAAAGTTTCTTTGCGAAAGGGAAAAGCCCCAGTGAAGCACCCACGAACTTCCAAGAAATGGATCCACAACCCATTTGTCAACAAATCAGGTGAATCCAGCATGTCTGTGTGAGTAAAATCAACTGCTGGAGATTGCAAATGACAGCGGCCTTATGCCTAGTTCAGACTGTATGATTTTAACTCGCCGGCAGACCCCGATTTTGACTCGCCGACAGGTTTTGAGAAGTCGCCGACAAATGCCTGAAATCACAGGCAACTCGGTGCTTGTTCAAGGGAGTGACAGTCACACATTATGAACTATCAAAGACACGATCTGAGAGAATCGCCGATGAGTCGTCGATGCCCGGGAGATATTTGGTGTGCTGTATATCTGGAGCTGTCTGCAATTCAAATCATGCCGTGTGAAATGTGTTTGACTGAAAATAACATCGGCGATCAGATACAGCCAATGAGAGAGCAGCATTCACTAGTGTGGGTACCTGCAGGCCAGCGGGAGGTTGAGGGAGAAGTTAAAATCGCTCATTTTCAGTTTATTAGGACCCAAGAAATGGGAGGAAAATGAGTGTGAATTTGGCTGGAGCCCCCGTGTCTGTTTGACGTGTCATGTGAGCATTATCACAACCTAACCCAGTCAAAAAATTTAAAAAGTTGAGGAGAAATTGCTAATTCCCTTCAAAGCAAGGTGAGCAAATATGTAAATTTTCTACCCCATAGAAGGCTTCTTTCTCGTTATTTAATAACAAAAGTTTTTAGGGTGTGAGACGTAGTTTGGACAAAGTTGTCTGCGATTCTTCCTATTTTGAAGTCATGCAGTGTGAAACTACCTGTCGCCGATCCATCTTGCAGTGTAAACAAAGCAGCGAAAAAACGATAGCCCAGATAGTCACGCAGTGTGAAAACATATGTGACACGACTACTTTGAAAATCATGCAGTCTGAACTCGGCATTAGGGATATTACATCTTTTCTGTGTGCAAATTGGTTATTTCCAATGAAGGTGCGTTGCTTGTGTGCGCATATTCGCAAGCTGCGCGACATGCTCATGCCTCCCAGGCGCATCCAGTTGAAAACATCTCAACTGCTGGGAGTGCACCGCGAGTCATGTGAAAACAATTGACCAATCAGATTCATACTTTGTAAGGAACATACACATTTTGGTAGATCAATTACCTCAAACACAGAAGACCCAAACACTGCACTGTAGGTGTGTGCGCACTCCTGAGTGTCTGGTTGGTCACATGGTTTTGTTTTTGTGTTCCACATGTGTCTGTTACGTCAGTGTGATGTCACGTGCTATGTAGAGCTCTGCTGTCCTGATTAGCGTGCCAGCTGCGATTCGTTATCACGGCTACATCTGGACAGCGCGTCTCTTGTCTCGTGTCAGTTCGTTGTTGGTCTTGATGTGTTTTCTCTCTGTGTTCAGGACTGGTGTGGAGACTCGAATGAGACCTAGATCCGCTATACGTTCCTGCCTGTTCCGCCAGCCCCGTTTGAGCGGGCTATATCTTTGTTTGTTGTTATCTTTTTGGACTTTGTTTCATGACTTATTGACCACGTCAAAAAAGTTATTTTACTTGCATATTGGATCCTTCTAGTACTCTTTTACCCGTAACACATCCACGAGAGAACCCAGTCAGCTTGTCATTGTGCATAATATATCAGCTTGATATCGACTGAACTACAGTACTTACTCCCTTCCCTAAACCCAACCGATAGTGTTTTCAAAAGCAAACTAGATGAGAAAAGCCATCGCCACACACACAAACACACACAAACACACACGCACACGCACACGCACACGCACACACACACGCACACACACACACACACGCACAGACACACACACACAGACACACACACACACATATTCAATTCAATCTCATTTGTATAGCACTTACATTACAGTCAAAATCAGAAAGTTAAGGTGTTGTGTATTGGGTGAACAATTATCAGAGGGATTTATTTTATTATTGTTTTTATTACTCCCATTATTGCCTAGCTCTATACTAGATTTTCAGGCTGGGAGACTAAACTTAAATTGTCAAAGATCAACTTTAAATTCAGCAGTATTTCATAGTGGATATTGAATGAGAATGCAGATGAGGATGATTCATTTTTATATAATGAACAAGAGGAATATGATACAATTCCAGATCAAAGGTCAGCCTTAACACAGACAAATGAGGCAGTTGAACCACTGTTTGGGAGCCTCACGAAAAGCTCAGAAAAAGACAAGAAGAGCATAAATGAGTCTCAATAACTCTGGTTACGTGATCCGCATGAGCAAAGCGAAGCACAAATGGGATAAGCGTTACGTCTGATTGGCCGGACAACAATTACAGCCGATTTACCTGCTAAGAAGGAAGGCGTGCTCCCAAACGCTTCTGGGTAATGACTTTCAGTGTGACTGACATTAGCGGCGACTTAAGATGACACAGGCTTTGCGTGCCGTCGCTGAGCTAACCTTCACGAGTCGCCATGAAGATGACAGTTCATTAACCCGTAAAACCTGAGGACATAACACAGCAAACAGCGATCTGATAGATTCTGCTGGACAGGAAGGAACTGAGCAAAGACCACGCAGATGAGGATGGACGTATTTGCCTCGGTTAGATCTCTATTGACAGGGCTGTAGAGTCATTAACATTTTAGAGAAATAATCACATGCTCATTTCGATGTCGTTTTCAGGGACATGGTTTCAAAATTACAACTTTTTGATGTCATGGAGGAGCAAATACAGTAAATGATCAAATATGAAAGCAGTGATGTGTTTTTAGGTAAAAAAAGACCAATTAATGCAGTAAAAAATTAAAATGGAATACATAAATAAAAATCCAAATAAAAAAATACATATTACAAATAATAAACTAATATTTTTGTAGTAATAATTCAATGTTTAATAATAATAATAATAATAATAATATTAATATTCTCTAGAATCTCTGATTGGAGCCTCGGTTTGGTCAGTTGGTATTTCTCTGTGGAGTTTGCATGTTCTCCCTGCGATTGCGTGGGTTTCCTCCGGGTGCTCCGGTTTCCCCCACAGTCCAAAGACATGCGCTAGGTGAATTGTGTGAGCTAAATTGTCCGTAGTGTATGTGTGTGAAGGAGAATGTATGTGTGTTTCCCAGTGATGGGTTGCAGCTAGAAGGGCATTTGCTGTGTAAGACATATGCGGGATATGTTGGCGGTTCATTCCGCTGTGGTGAACCCAGATTAATAAAGGGACTAAGCTGAATGAATGAATGAATGAATGAATAATAATAATAATAATAATAATAATAATAATAATAATAATAATAATAATAATAAAAATAAAAATAATAATAATAATAATGGGGAATCACGGTGGCACAGTGGGTAGCACAATCGCCTCACAGCAAGAAAGTTGCTGGTTTGAGCCCCGGTTGGGTCAGTTACTATAGCATTTCTGTGTGGAGTTTGCATGTTCTCCCTGTGTTCGTGTGGGTTTCCTCTGGGTGCTCCGGTTTCCCCCACAGTCCGAAGACATGTGCTAAAAGTGTATGAGTGTTTCCCAGTGTTTGGTTGCAGCTGGAAATTACCATCATGTATTAAATGTCCTATATAAATAAACTTGCCTTTCTTTGCCTTTAATGCTGAGTATGCTATAGGACGAAGAATACGAAGAAGAACGCAACCTTTATCTGACAATTTTCTTCAAATGCAAAGAAAAGCAAGAGCTGCAAGATAATAATATTCAACAGAATTTATAGTTGCGTTTGGCAGTGGCCTGAGCAAAATCAATAAATTCATAGTATTATAACTAAGCTACCCATCGATATCCACCTTGAACTTTGAGCTGCTGACAAAGAAATATTCATGTGGAGAGAAGAGGTGGACAGAAGTACAACAGAAGTCATTTTTAAAATAAATCATTGTTAACAGATGCATTTTTTCAAGACTGTGACACTAAATAATCCCTTGTGATCAATAATTTTCTTCTTTTTCTTATGTGAAACAACCCACACATTTGACAACTGGTGGTATGAACGCTCTCTGGTTACATTTAAAGTTTAGAAACATGAAAAAAGTCAACAAACATGCTTGTTTTTGTGGACAACCTTCATTTAGCTCAACATGCAATGTGCTACATGTAGCTTTAGATATAGAAAATGTCATACTTTGCATATCAGTTTAATCAGACTAAAGTACACGACCCTCACAAAAGCTATGCAGTCGTTCACCCGAGACTGAGCTCTTATCAGTGCATTTCTCTAAGGCTCTCATGACTAAATACAGTAGTGCATGCAGAGTCTCTCCTGTAGTGTCTGACAGTACAGATGACACTGTGTCTGCAGCTGTGCTTATGTTATTTTTCCCAGAAAGGGTGTTTTTAACGTTGACATGTCTGCCGTGTGTTTGAAGTCTACATGCGCTCTGAACTATAAAATTATGTGAGATGTAAAATTGAATTTCTAAAAAATAAACATCAGAATTATGCTGAAAATAGTTGTAATTGTGAGATATCAATTATGAAAGACGGAATTGTTAGATACATAACAGTCAGAATTGCTCTGAAAAAAAAAGGAATTGTGAGAGATAAGCCATAGCCATATCACCCTGCAGCCCAAGACCGGTTGCTCACTGAAGCTAAGCAGGGCTGAGCCTGGTCCTAATGCCCCAGTATAGGGAACTGTACTGTCAGTGAGCGCCGATTTTCGGATGAGATGTTAAACCGAGGTCCTGACTCTCTGTGGTTATTAAATATCCCATGGCACTTGTCGTGAGTAGGGGTGTAACCCTGGTATCCTGGCTAACTTATTATTTCTCCATCAGCCCTTCCAATCATGGCCTCCCAATCCACCAAATTGTCTCTATCACTGTCTCTCCACTCCACCTATAGCTACTGTGTGGTGAGCACACTGGCGCCGTTGTCCTGTGGCTGCCGTCGCATCATCCAAGTGGACGTTGCACACTGGTGGTGATGTGGAGAGATGTGTCTAAATACAAGTTAATTACTATAATAATTCATTTTAAATGAAGTAAAATTTGATGAATATAAAATTGTAATTGTGAAATAATAAATGTTATTATACTGGAAAACATCAAAACAGCAAGATATAAACTTGCAATCCTGTATATCTCTCTCATGACTAATAGAGCATTGCATGCAGTGTTTATCCTGTAGGGTTTGACAGTACAGATGTTATTCCCCAAAAGAGTGCATTACAGCATGACACCTTCCACTGGTTGTGTATTTGAAGTGTTTGAATGTGCACTAAATTCAATTTGTGTAGAGACAAAATGATGGAATTAAGTTAACTTACTAGTTTTTACAAATTTAAGTGGACTGAACATAAAACAAATAAGTTATCCCCACAAAAAACTAGTAGTTACAAACTAAGTAGTTTGAAAAAACAGCAAACATCGTTATTTGAGTGTGTGAGATTAAAAACAATTGCAAAGATTTGAAATCAAAGTCAGAATGGCACTGAAACGTTTCAAAATGGCAAATGATGAGATATAAATATGAAAGAAAAGTCAGTATTGTGCTGAAAAATGTCAGAAGCATTACTGCATATCAACTTGAAATTCTGAATTGCAAAATATAAAAATGCTTATAAAAATCAGAGATATGCTGAAAATGGTCCGAACGGCAAGATATAATCTAATAATTGTGAGACGTAAAGTCATAGTCATCTGAAAGAAATGTCAGTATTGTGCCGAAAATAGTCAGGATTGTTACACAAAATTAAAATGATGAAAAAGTCAGAATTGCAAATACAAAATTGCAAAAAAACTCAGAAATGCACAAAAAATGTCAGACATATAAAGTCAAAACCTGAAAGACAAGTCAGCAGTGTGCTGAAAAAGAAACATTTTAAAAAAGAAATGCAGAAAAAAGTCACAATTGCAAAATATAAACCTGCAACTCTAAAAGTCAAAACTCTTGAAGGAAAGCTCAGAAATAAGCTGAACTGCCAAGATATCATTTCAGAATTATGAGATAGTCGTAGATCAGAAAGAAAAGTCAGTATTGTGCTGCAAAAATTCTGAATTGTTAGATACTGTGTATCAATAATAAAAAAAAGTCAGAATTGCAAAAACAAAAAATTGCATTTATGAGATAAAAGTCATACATGCGCTGAAACATGTCAGAGATATAAGGTCATAGATCTGAACGAAAAAGTCAGTATTGTGTCAGAAAGTCTCAAATTCTGAGATATAAAGTCCTAAATAAGAAAGAAAAGTTAGTATTGCTCTACAAAATTATTAAACACTGTATTTCAGTAAAAAAGAATGAAAAAGTCAGAACTGTCAATGATAAAACTGCAGTTCTGAAGCTCAGAACTGTGCTGAAAAAGATATAGTAATTATGAAAAATATTAACTTAAATTCAGTAAAATATTGCGTTATATGAACTTGCGATCTTCATTTATGAGTCTCCTTCTCATGACTAAATACAGTCGTGCATACAGTACAGTGTTTCTCCTTTAGGGTGTAACAGTACAGATGACACTGTGCCTGTAGCGGAGTCGATGTTATCCTCCTCCTAAAAAGGTGCATTAAAACGTGACACCCTCCACTGGCTGTGTGTTTGAAGTCTAAATGTGTGCTGAACGCTGTCACGCGTTAACAGTGTCTCAAATAAAGAGCGGTCTTATTCTCTGGGAGACACCTAGCCAAAAAACACCATGAATTATGGATCTGAAAAACCCTACCTGTGCGTGTGAGTGAAAAGCGTGATGTTTATTGAAAGCGAATGGTTTTCGCTCCCTGGTGTCTCTCAGTTAGCCAGGAGAGCTGCCCCTCGTCCCTCCCCCGTGTCTCTCAGAGAGACACTCGTCCCACAGCGAAAAATTAAAAGTGACTCTCTTCTCCGCACAAACACACATGCTTCAAAAGGCTTGCGTGAAGGGCTGAGGTGAAAGACTTTGTAGTCTAATTAAATGGGATGAAGATTTATTCAGCATTAGCTTGTGGAAGAAGCACGCAGTTGCATTCATACGTAGCGTCTGCGCGAAGGATAAACAGTCCCTGACTCGCTAATGCAGAGCCGCGGCACTTTGATGTCCCTCCTTAAAAATGAGAACTGTCTTCCCGCAGGAGCCGCTTACCTGACATGGGAGACGCCATCAATAAACATGTTTTGAAGGAAGAGTAATGCGATTTAAGATGTTTTTGTCGCCAGTGAAGTTTGGACATACAGCTGAAGTCTGAATTATTAGCCCCCCTGTTTATTTTTTCCCCCAATTACTGTTTAATGGAGAGTTTTTTTTCCAACACGTTTCCAAACATAGTAGTTTGAGTAACTCATCTCAAATAACTGATTTCTTTTATCTTTGCCATGCTGACAAGACATAATATGTTACTAGATACTTTTCAAGACACTAGCATTCAGATTAAAGTGACATTTAAACATTTAAAGAGCCCCTATTTTGCATTAAAAAAGGTCATATTTTGATTTTGGGGTCTCTAACAACAGGCTGATATGCATGCAAGGTCAAAAAACACTTTCATTGTCTTTAATATGCATTTATTTTTACCTAATTATCTCAGCGACTCCCAAATAATTCGTTTAGTGATTCATTTGTTCCCAAACCCCTCCTTAGCACAAAGCTAATCTACGCTGATTGGACCGATGATCCAGTCTGTTGTGATTGGTCGACTGCGTTCAGTGCGTGACAGAGAGAAATGCCCACCATGGCTACAGTATGAAAGTATGCGAGAGCCCATTGCAGGAATGTAATAAAGCAATGCAGCTAAACGCCAGCATATTACTCTACTCTTAAACCTAACCCCAAGTAATAACGACACACATTCAGTATTAATCCACACAGTGGCAAAAGTTGAACTAACATTATTTTGAAAGATGATGGTGGCCATAGCAAAGACAAACAGCAGAGGATCACGAGTTCAGTAACGCAATTAAACCGGAAAAGGAAGAAGTACGCGTCGTGTTTTTAACGTGGTTTTGGGCACAGTATGTGAGAGACAAGCACTGATCTATAATAGATACATGATTACAAGCTGCGTGGGGCGATTAAAACCTATAACACACAATTAAACAAATATTTTGCAAACTACACAAAACGAGGCAACAATTTTAATCACACTTGCATGTTATGATCCGGAGGAAGAAGAAACTGGTCCATATGAATTGCAATAGTTACTGACAAAGTCCCTGTCCGAGTCCCATAGTCTCTACTGCTCCTTCAAACAGCCGGCGAATCATAGGTTATTGCGTAGGTTGTTGTATCAATCATCAGAAAAATGACAGGAACAAACACAGCCCTAGGTTGGCTGTACTCTGGTATTGTTGTAAAAATGAAAGTTTACACTTTATTCCCCACAGCTGAATCTCCATCTGTCAGTGATCGTCATCTTTGCGTCATGATCAGTCCCGTGATCCTCCGCACTTCCACTAGTGTCTAAAGGCAAAGCGTATTCACATTTTCGGAACTACATATTTGGTGATGTACCGTCTCGACGTTGATGCGATCAAACAAAAGATCTGAACCCAACTCGATTCATTTATCCAACTCTGAGTAAGCTATTTTGCTAAAGAATCAATAGTTTTAAACACAGATTAATCAGCTGGATGTTTTCATTCACTTAGTGCTGTGTTACACACTGCATGGAAGCTCATTTTCAAAAACCCATAATAGGGGCTCTTTAAAGGTGCAGTAGGGCAGCAGTTCCCAACAGGACCTCCCCTGGCCCACAAGGGGACCTCAACA
>CAIGQQ010038995.1:1550391-1567266 GCA_903798035.1 Danio albolineatus
AAAAGACTGATTCGGCTTCAGCAGCTAATAGCAATGATCCAAGCATACTGGACCCAGTTGAGGATCTCCAAACATTTCAGGTAACAGCGCTAGCAATGCTGGAAACATGAAATGAACTATAGTTTTATCCCATTTTCTTGAAGCAAAGAGTGCCTGACCCAGCCACAGTGCGTTATTTGTGCCAAAGTTCTAGCTAATAAATGCATGAGGCTGTCCAAATTAATAGGACATTTGCAGACGACTCATCCCCAATACTGAAAAGTGTACTCAAAACAAAAGACCTACTGACGTTTGCGTTTATATTTTACATTAGGCCATTTTTTGTCATACCTACTGCAAACTTATATGAGCGATAATATCATTAAATATGGAGGGGGCCTTACAATTTTTCCCGGAAGAAAAGGGCGTCTCAGACAAAAAACAAAAGACAAACAAACAAACAAACAAACAGTAGGTGATTGTCTTCAGAAACATTTTTTGTTGTACCGGCTGAAAGTCTCTTCACAATCCAATAGTAATGGTTAAATGTATTTATATGCATTTTTATATTCTGGGTGAGGTATAAGACTAAAAAATGTTTATCCAATTAAATATCGTCAGGCCAATATTTCCCATAGTTCTGATAAGTAGCCCAAACTGTCTGTTATCCCGATCTGTTCTGGGACCTCGCAATTCACAAATTAAGCACTACCTGTAGCGCACGTCTTTGGACGGAGAGGGAAACAGGAGCACTCGGAGGAAACACACGAGGAAAACATGCAGGGACTCGAACCAGCGACCTTCTTGCTGTGAGGCAACAGTGCTAACCACTGAGCCACTGTGCCACCAACAACCCAACTTTATATGAATATGAAATATGAATCAATGCAATTAGTGCAGTTAGTAGAAGAACAAATTTTCTAACCCACTGAAGGGTGTTTCAGAGTTTAGAAAAGTCTAAAAGTATATCAAAACTAGACTAGACACACAAGTTGCTTTAACTGCAATATATATAATAGGCTGGCAAAATGCCTCTCTGGCACTGATGGTGTTGCACTTAACAGTTTACAGGGATGTTTACAAGCAGACTTTACTTCCTTTCTGTTCCACTCCTTCTTTCTACCCCTCTGTTCACCCAGCCCTCACTGTATCAGGTGTGTGTGTGGCAGCTTATATCTGTGTGTGTATAGGGGTTTTAGAGGTGTGCCGGTTTCTTTGTGGCTCCAGTGACTCGTCTAAGCCGTAGCTTTATGATGCGTCTGCCAGTGAGCAAAGCCATCACTCCCCTCTCTAATCCCACTTAAAAATTGGAAAAAAATGGGAAGCAGCTTCACTGATGGAAAACAACATACAAGCACAAAAAGCAAAAAAAAAAAAAAAAACAGAAAAAAATCTCTTCTCCCGCACGCCGCTTTATTTGATCCCTCTAAGACTCTGTCAAATAAAAAAACATGAACGCAAACAAAAGAAGCGGGAAGCGTTTGTGATTGAAAAGCAAAGACAGATGTCTTCATCCTCCTGCAGCCGGGCTTACAGCACTGTCAGATCCAAGATTATACTGTCTCCTGGACAAAATACTCAAGCAAGCAATGGGAGATGTCTGTTTCTGCTGTGGAAACCGTAACCTGCTGTAACTAAAACCCCAACTTATTCACTTCTACGCGTTGAGAAATGGAGAATATGCTCACCTGAGAATTGTGCAGAGGACTCTAAATGGTAAACAGTTTAGTGTGCTGTAAACATTGGGGAAACACCTACACACACACACACACACACACACACACACGATGTTCCCTTTGGTCTGTTTTTGCTTGCGGGGTCTGCAGGTCTGAGAATGATAAACAGTTGTACACCTGCCTCCGATCCGTACAGCACTCTCCCAGAAAATGGCAAATCTAATCTTAGTGGTCAATACAGCTCTAGTGATTGCACAGCAGATGGGCTTACACTAAATGCTGGGCTTTTACCTTTACTTAACTGGAGACACTGAGCGAATGCAATTCCTCCTGCACACCCACAACTTTAAAAAGCTTCTATTTAGAGGATATACACGTGTGCCGCTGGCGTAACACTGACCTCTTATTATCTTGTTAAAGAAAGTGCAGCATTATAAGCAATAAGCCAAAGCAAGTGCATTACAGTAATTTTTCAACAGGGTGTTGCTGGGAAGAGTAAATCACTTTAATGCACTCTGATAAAATACCAGCATAAATTAGTTCCTTAGATTAACTAGATGCTGGTTACTGTTGCTAAGCAACACAGCACCTTGAAGCATTCATATAAAATTCCATAACTGCATGTATTCTTGCCAAAAAAAGTTTGATTCTAATTTGCATACATGTTCAACTGTAGACGGGTCAATAATGAGATGGTATTTTGGTGTCTTGCATAAAACTCAGGTGTATTAAATGCAGAGAATGGGCCCTATCATACACCCGGCGCAATAAGGTGCAAGACGTGTATAGCATGATTTTTTGTTATTTTCAGATCAGCTCAGCCCTAATTTGTCACATTTTGCGCCACGTTGTTTAAATAGCAAATCCATTTGAACCACTTTGTGGATTCATAGGTGTTCCTGTCTAAAAAGGAGATGTGCTAAGGCGCATTGTTGGCGCGTTGCTATTTTGGAGAACTGTCAAAAGTCTAGAGCGCGTTAGTTATGCACCGATGCAGGTCCAAAACATGTACACATTGCTTAATACACACAGGATGTAAAGCAATACACAAATATCTTTACATATGAAGATTGTACTAAAACTATTATTTTCTACATAAATATAAACTACTACCTCCATGTCGGGGGGCTTTTTTTCAGTTTGCTCTGCATTTGTATAATGTTGTTCTTATTTGCAGTTTAATTTATTATATGCATATTTACATTTGTTTTAATAAAAACAAGTTTAGATTTGTCCACCTGTTGGGTTTTGGAGATGTATGCATCACCATATGGGGTACAAGAACAGGACGTATGTTTGGATATAACTCTTATATATTACTGTTTATGATCACACTTAGTTTTTATTGTTCATTTATTAGTTTGCTGGAAGTTAGAACTGAATGTAGAAATAGTTTTGAAACAAATCTTTGCACTTAAAATAAATATGTAGGCTAATGGATGACTTCAGTGGAGTGCATACAACACCGTTTCCTTATTCACGAAAGTAAAGGAGTAAAGTAAAGAGTAATAGTAAAGAGGCCAAATGGAGGCTTGCTCTTTATTCTCGACTGTTTTCTCGCTAGGGAAGCTAGGTTCAGTTTTTCCACTTACAAAGTCCACCATGTAAATAGTATTTTTTTGTCCTTAACATAGCAAAAGTGGATCTGGACACGCCCTTACTGCTTTTGCTCCATGAGCTTAAGACTTTACACCTAAATCATTAAAATAGAGCCCAATGTATCTATGTACTTTAATGTTTCAAATAATGTGAAAATCAGCTCTTACAATTATGCATAAAATAATTTTTCAATTTTTTTAAAATTCAGAGTAAGTTGTTGAAAAAGAAATGAAAGAGGTAGATACCAAATGCATACTCTATATATATTAATTAAAGCCTAAATATTATTCATACCCATGGCAAATTTTGACTTAAAATCACTTTTATTTTCAACCAGCAAGTTTTGTTTTAATCAGAAATGACACAGGCTTCTCCCAAAAGATAAAAAGATGGTGAACAAGAGGCGTCACGGAAAACAAAAAAATGATATATATATACAGACAATTTTCAGCTTTTACAGCTTTTTCTTTTTGTGAAAAGTGGGTACATTCCATAGGTTTCCATTCATTTTATACTATCCAAACTGTATATTATATTGCCCTCACCCCACCCTACCCTTAAACCCAACCATCACAGAAGACTGTGTGCAGCTTTACTCTCTGATTAAACTCATGCACGCACGCATGCACATTTCTTCTGGAGAAAGTCTTATTTGTTTTAATTCGGCTAGAATAAAAGCAGTTTTAAATGTTTTAACAACCATTTTAAGGTCAAAACTATTAGCCCCTTTAAGCTAGATATTTTTCAATAGTCTACAGAACAAACCATCATTATACAATAACTTGCCTAATTACCCAAACCTGCCTAGTTAACCTAATTAAGCCTTTAAATATCACTTTAAGCTGTATAGAAGTGTCTTGAAAAATATCTAGTAAAATATTATTTACTGTCATCATGGCAAAGATAAGGGTGCCACGGTGGCATAGTGAGTAGCACGTTCGCCTCACAGCATACATAGTAAGCTCAAGGTCGCTGGTTCGAGCCCCGACTGGGCCAGTTGGCATTTCTGTGTGGAGTTTGCATGTTCTCCCCGTGGTTGAGTGGGTTTCTTCCGGGTGCTCCGGTTTCCCCCACAGTCCAAAGATATGAATTAAGGTAATTATGTAAGCTAAATTGTCCGTAGTGTATGTGTGTGAATGAGAATGTAAGGATGTTTCCCAGAGATGGGTTGCAGCTGGAAGGGCATCCGCTGCGTAAAACAAATGCTGGATAAGTTGGTGGTTCTTTCTGCTGTGGTGAGCCTGTATTAATAAAGGGACTAAGCTGACAAGAAAATGAATTAATGAATGAATGGCAAAGATCAAATAAATCAGTTATTAGAAATGAGTTATTAAAACTATTATGTTTAGAAATGCGTAGAAAAAAAATCTCCATTAAACAGAAATTGGGGAAAAATAAACCGGAGGGGCTATTTCAGACTTCAACTGTATATATGTATAAAAATCTTTATCTAAATCTTTAGCAAATGAAATTTGATGCGGGCACCACTCATTTGTGGTGTCGCTTGGAATTGAATATCACTTTCTGAGTTCAAACGGGTTTTTTCCAGCACTATTCACTGGGCTTCTTTAACACAGGTAAGTCTGGCTTAAGCTGGAACAATAAGCAAGCTTCATTTGAGCTCTCCAGACCTCAGCCTGCCGCTAAAAGTGCTTCTGCCTCCGAGCACAAAGCCTCCCAGGGAAAGCTTCTGGCCTCCCGTTGGAAACGCCGCTGATTGAGTCATCCGCCTTCGAAAGGCTCTTAGCGGGAAACCCAATCGGATGAGGCTCTCCAATTTTCCATCCGTCTTTTCTACCTATCCCTCCTCTTCTCTCTCTCTCTATCCCACGCATGATGGCCAAAAGCCCAGGGGTGCGATTTCTGCTACTCGCCTCTATTCACGCGCTAAGACCTTCAGTCTGTACCTCTGGGGAAAGAAAGAGAGAGAGAAAGTGAGGCTGATTCGAGCTGGATGAGAGAAGGATTTGAAGATGACCTGTCTGCCGCCGATGGCGTGTGGAGGGATGTGGGTGGCTCGGCGCCTCTGCTGTGCCTTTCAAGCTTCTTCCAGCAAAGGTTTTAAGGCTGGCGACTGGGGGATTTGAGACCCGCGTCCATCAGATCATGCTGTTTGCCGTTAAGTTAACCGAGACAATATTAATACGCTTGACTGGGGTCAGAGGAAGCAATGCTTTTGAATTAAAACAACATTATTGAGGAAGACTCAAATTTGCTCTGTAGCCTACATACAATCCTCTGAGAACAGGGAGCGATGCGAGGAGATACGAGCGCAGGATATATATCTGCTCGATTTCGACTCCCTTGTAGCTTTAATAATGGAATGAATTTCAAATGTTAACAGCTGCTGTGCAGGGCCAGTCGATACAAACCGGATCAACCGCTGTTGTCCTGACACGGGTGAAAAGAGAGCAGGGCCCTCATTCTGCTCAATGATGGGCCACAGATCAGCTTAGCAATTACTACCCCGGTGAGGTCATTCGATTTGAAGCTAGAGAAGAAGAGAGGAACAAATGAAAGAAGAGAGGGAGAGATTGGCAGACGATGCACACTGGAAGCTTCAATCTAATAAGAGCAGAAGACAGAAGAGCAATGGGTGTATTTGTGTGTGTGTGGGTCAGGTTTTGCTTACACTGTTGTTCTCACATGGACAGTAAAACATGACGGTGGCTTAAATGATGCCATTGTGAAAGACTGTTTTTAATCAGATACTCCTGCAGGAGGTGCAGGAGCTGTCGATTAACAGCACATCATCTCAGGCCATGTTTAAACCTGTTTTAGCTAGATAGAGTGAGTGAGATATCTAATATAAGCTACCAGAGGAACCTATTTTGTTCCTGAATTGTGTTGTGGATGGAATTTAAGCTAAATTGCCAGTATACTCGACAAAAGGGACTAACAGAGATGTATTTAAAGTTGTATTTTGAAGCTTTAGCCCTTGTACATTGTTCAAATTTACTACCCTTTTGTTATGTTATGTTTGTTTGCTACTGTATGCCGTTGTTATGTTACTACTCTTTTGTTATGTTATGTGCATAAAAACACAGTCTTTGTTTTTGTTTACTCCATGTAGTTCTGAGAGCTGAGGTGCATATTTTGATTTTCTCAGACACCTCAAGGTAAGTGTGCAAAGGTCAGACACACTTTCATGTGTTGTTGTACTCCATATAAAATCCAGAAACTTACCTTTTTTTTTTTTTTTTTTTGCACAGGCCTATTTAAAGTGTTATGGGTGCCAAGCAATGATCAACAGTAAATATTAAAAAAATGTATCTCTTCCCAACACGGAAAACCACCAACAATCAAAAATGCATGATTATATGGGGTCATGGTTTTGTAACCAAAAAATGTGGTTGTAATGAAAGTCAATGGGGCAAAAACAGCCACCAACAGTAAATTAGGGAGAAAAAATTTAATCTTATGCTTCACAAAAACTATCAACAGATTAAAGGCAATGTTGTTAATAATCTTTCACATGTCCAAGACTGCGATAAAAAGTAAAAAATCCATTCCACAAAGATTTTTATATTGAAAATATGTCATTTTGTGTTTTTTCTCACCAAATCAGTGACATCATTTCTGAATTTGGCAATTAAAGTACATTTCTAAGCAATGCAGTAGTTTTGATCAGGACTGGGGTTGATTAGCAGATTTCTGTAAAAACAAACAAAAAAAAAAAACCTTTTGATGCTTTTTTGCAGCAGGTTAATTTAATCATGCCAAACATAACACAAAGATTAATAAATTTGCCTAAAGTGTATTGTTGAGTTTTTAAGAAGTTTAAAGCATTTTCCCAAAACAAGTGTCAAAATAAGATTTGTCACAAAAATCATTCCATTTGCTGAAACAGAAAAAAAGTTATGGCCAAATTAAGACACCAAATCACCCCAGAGTAGATGAAAACATCCCCAACAGTACATAAGCAGGATTTGATATCAACCTCTGCATGAACAGATGCACTTTTTTATTTTCTTTCTAGGCAGACTTTCTCTCCAGAAAAATGACAGCAAGAGCTGAGTGATATGACACAATGCATAAATGTATTATGCTATGCTATGCAGTCTACATTTGTTTGTTGTCTCATGACAAACGTGACAAATTTTATAATAAACTAAAATAAGACACATTAAAACAGACCTTATTGTGTCTTTAAATGGACATCATTGGAGTGGTGTTGAATAAATGCATAATGGGTATTTCCCACACACTGGATGCAAAGGAAGGAAAAAGAAACAAGAAAAGAAAGTATATCTAAACAATGTTTTCTATGAGTGTATGCCATCCACACATACATCCATTCAGCATTCTTTTAGGTTGCTTAGTGACATCTAGAAAACAATGTAAAGATGTCATGCTGCACAGTGGGCTAGTCTCGCTCTCTCTGCCATTTTCAAAATAAGAGTCATACATACATAGTAAGCTTAAAAGTTCAGATAACCTTAAAAACTATTAAATAATATTATACTCTCACAAACATTTAACAAACACAAAAATTAAAACAGCATGGGGCATGATTATTTATGATCCCATGTTCAATGTACTGTAACAGTCTGTGTTTTGTTCAGATTGGTCTGTTCTCACAGGATTTACATGAGAATTAGCAAACAATGGTCTTTGAGGCAAATGGTAAGACATTTCTATGTATTAAAGTCTTATTATTCAGCTATGTCTAATTATATCCTGATTTTCAATATACGGCCCTAAATACAACATCTAAACATTTTAAAGTTGTATAAAGCACCTAAAGCAAAACAGCATTCTTGTACTAATGAACAACTCACTCACTCATTCATTCATTCATTCATTCATTTATTCATTCAATTTCCTTTAGCTTAGTCCCTTTATTCATCAAGGGTCACCACAGCGGAATGAATTGCCAACTTGTCCAGCATATGTTTTACACAGCGGATGCGCTTCTAGCTGCAACCCAGTACTAGGAAACATCCATACACACATTCACACACATACATTACGGCCAATTTATTCAACTCACCTTTATTCAATTCATCTTTAGACTGTGGGGAAAACCGAAGCACCTGGCGGAAACCCACGCCAACACAGGGAGAACATGCAAGATCCGCACAGAAATACCAAGTGCTAATCGCTGAGCCACCATGTCTCCCTTCTAATGAACAACTAACAAGTTGAATGTACTCTCTGAATTCAACTGCCTATACAGAGAACAAGTGCAATCTAGGTGAACTACCATTCAAGTTTACTGTCTGTCAGGTTTCACTGAGGATTTAGACAAAGGCAGAAGAAAATATAATTATCTAAAACAATACAAATGAATGCATAATCCTCACCTGGTGATAAAAACAAGCGTGCATGTATTGAATCTTTTATCCTTCGTATTGACCCAGTGTACAGCTGAATTTGAATAAGTGAAGGTGTTATAATTGTTAAGTGCTCTTCCTTTTGAAGCACGTCTCTTATTTTTTTGAATAGTCAATCTTCCGTTTGATTTTTGCTCTCTGCAATATTATTATTTCAAGGTACTGAAACATTTTAACTCAACGTGATTTATTTTACAAAATAACCTTCACGAAACACAAGCTTTCAATCACAGCACTGTAATTTGTTCGAGCTGGCAATGAATCTGTAAGCCTTTACTAGCTTCTTACTGTTCGGGTGTAATTTCGTTCCATTTCTCCTGGCTTATTTTGCTCAAGGTTGTTCAGGTTTTGTTTGGTGACGCTTGTGCCCTGCAATTTATTGTCAGAGCCTGTGTGTTAGAGCCACTCTTGGACATTCAACATGTTCCTGAGCCAATCTGATATTTTAGGCTTGTTCTTAGGATCCTCAGCTCTGCAGATTCAGATCTGTTGTCTGCACTATAGTTTCTTTCCTCCTAAGCATGTTGGTTTTCGCTGATTTTCATCTTACAGTCAAAATGTTAGATCATACAACTGAACTTAAATGCTTTTTTTTATTTAGATATACTTTTATTTGAGCATTTGCATGACAAATGCATTTTAAAACAGAAAGATTTTTCCAGAGAGCTGTGTAATAAATACCATTAAGAACAGTTAGCTATTCCTATATGTAGTCACACTTAATTGCTGGGCTGACCAATCAGAATTAAATATTCCAGAGAGCTGTATAATAAATAGCATTAAGAACAATTAGCTATTTCTTATTGTAGTTATACTAAATTGCTGGGATGACTGATCAGAATCAATATTCCAGAGAACTGTGTATAAGAGAGCATTAAGAAGAGTTAGCTATTCCCATATGCAGTCTAAATTGCTGGTCTGACCAATCAGAATCAAGCATTCCAGAGAGTTGTGTAATAAACAGCATTAAGAAGAGTTAGCTATTCCTTTATGCAGTCATACCAAATTGCTGGGTTGACCAATCAGAATGAAGTACTCCAGAGAGCTGTATAATAAAAAGCATTACGAACAGTTAGCTATTCCTTATTGGAGTTATACACAGTAAAAAAAAATGAAAAAAAGAAAAAAAAGAAAAAAGTTGACGACAAAGTTAAGGCAACCCGCTTCAAGACATTTTTGGGTCTCCTCAAATTAAATCGAGTCAAATCTTACAATTCTGAGTTGAGTCAATGAGTACTTAATTGCTGGGCTGACCAATCAGAATCAAGTATTCCAGAGAGTTGTGTAATAAACAGCATTAAGAATGGTTAGCTATTCCTATATGGAGTCACACTAAATTGGCTGACCAATCAGAATGAACTATTCCAGAAAGCTGTTTAATAGAGAGCATTAAGAACAGTTAGCTATTCCTTTATGCAGTCATACTAAATTGCTGGGTTGACCAATCAGAATGAAGTATTCCAGAGAGCTGTGTAATAAATAGCATAAAGAATAGTTGCTATTCCTATATGCAGTCACACTACATTGCTGGGCTAACCAATCAGAATGAAGTATTCCAGAGAGCTGTGTAATGGATAGCATTAAGAACAGTTAGCTATTGAATATTGTAGTTACACACACACACACAAAAAAAAATGTTGACAACAAAGTTAAGGCAACCTCAAATCTTACAATTCTGAGTTGAGTCAACGTGTACTTAATTGCTGGGCTCACCAATGCGAATCAAGTATTTGTGTAATAAAAACCATTGAGAAGAGTTAGCTATTCCTTTATGCAGTCATACTAAATTGCTGGGCTGACCAATCAGAATCCAGTATTCCAGAGAGCTGTGTAATAAAAAGCATTAAGAACATTCAGCTATTCCTATATGCAGTCACACTAAATTGCTAGGATGACCAATCAGAATCAAGTATTCCAGAGCGTCATGTAATAAATAGCATTGAGAACAGTTAGCTATTCCTATATGCAGTCACACTAAATTGCTTGGATGACCAACCAGAATCAAACATTCCAGAGAGCCATGGGATAAATACCATTAAGAACAGTTAGCTATTGCTTAATGTAGTTATACTAAATTGCTGGGCTGACCAATTAGAATCAAGTATTCTAGAGAGCCATGTACAGTAATAAACAGCATTAAGAACAGTTAGCTATTCCTATATGCAGTCTTACTAAATTGCTGGACTGACCAATCAGAATCAAATATGCAGAGAGTCGTGTAATAAATAGCTTCAAGAACATTTAGCTATTCTTTAATGCATTCATACTAATATGTTGTGCGTTTTAAAAACTACGTTGACTCAACTTTACAAAAAATGGTGCCATTTCTGAGGCAATTGTATGTTTTTGTTCTAAAAATGTTGTTTTGGTTAAGCTGAATAAACTCATTAGGATGCTGTGGCGAATCCCAGATGGAAAGGATGAAGCGGCATTTTGTGCATGAACACTTTATTCAGAGCCTGGTTTTCATTAGAATGCATTAAGATCTCTAACATACAAAAGCAACCTAATTCAGGCTATAAAACGATACCCCGTGGAGCTCAGGTAATAATGCAACGCTGAGATTCTTCATTAGCAACAAGACAGCAAGCAGCCATAATTTATAGCACGTTAAAAAGCACAAGCGGTTTGTCTCGAAAGAATTTCAAGCCGCTGTTCATCAAAGCGTCTGTAAATGGCTGCATTCAGGTTTGAATGCTCGACGCAAGAACCTTATTTCCATTTGCGTGACTGGAGGGCAAAGACGGAGCGAGCGGGAGAAAGAGATGGCAGACACATCGGGCCGCTTCAGTGTAACTTTTTAATTATCTTTTATGCTGATTTTCCTCATCAGGCCTTGAGGACAAGAGAAAGCATCATAAAAACAATTACAGGAGTGTTTGTGTTTTTCTTATCATCACAGAAATGCCACCGCGGGGCCCGATTCCTGCTCTCTCTCATTTATACACCTCCATGCAATTCGAGGATGTTCTGCTGGGAACAGGAGACGGTGTTTAAGTGTCCTTAGGAAATTTCTCTGGAGTGCGAGCCCTTTTCAAAGGAATCTTATTAAGACGTATCTGAGTTATTAGGAAAGCAGGCGCAAGGAGTCCAGTAAGCACACACATTCATAAGGCTTCATACCTTTAAACCAGACAGTGCTATATTTGTTTCCTTCAGAAACTATCGAGTTGCAGAGAAAGGAACAATTCGCGTTCCTCGGGCTTTAATTTCGCCAACAGGGACATCTTTCTCTCATTCCAGCGATCTATCTGCACTTCTCCCTCTCTCTGAGGAAGCTGTGCTCTCTGTGATACGTCTGTAGCCTGCAGTGAAGCCGATTGCCTGAGGTAAACTATAAAGCCAAGGGTCTGGTTTGGGGCTTTGTACTCGAAGGGCAGCTAAAGTTCTGAGTTAAAGTACACTTCTTCAGCTTTATACTTTAGCCTAAGGCACATTTCACAAATACACATAGTCGTCAGGATGCATATGCATGCAAACAACCACCAACAAATGCCATCAGAAGCACTCAGAGAATACAGTGAAAGTGAAAGTGTGTAGTTGTTACCCCAGGGCAATGCTTCTACCTGACCTTTAAAATAACCTTTAAAATATAAGTAAGGTTCAGTCATATTAAAAATGCCTCTGATTTAGAAGCAAAATTTTTATTTCTGAATAAAACCAATTCATTTAGACAACACCAAATTTTACCATTCAATAGTTTGAGGTTTTTTTCTTTAAAAGAAATGAAAAGTTTTATTCTATAAAGGGACGCAAATCAAAAATGAAAGCAAGGACATTTGTGATTTTTCCCTGCAAAAAAAAGTTTTCAAAAACATTCTTTAAAGGGAACCTCTTCTACCCCTTTTTCAAGATTTAAGATAAGTTTCCAGAATGTTTCTGTGAAATTTCAGCTCAAAACACCCACTAGATGATTTATTAAACCTTTCAAAAGTTTGGGATTTTCTGCTCTGAACTCAATGTAGCTGTTTTTGTTGCCTGTGCCTTTAATGCTAGTTCTCCCCATCCACCGTTCCCACTTGCCTGTCAGAGTGTGCTTCAATCTCTGGCTGCGTCAGATAAACAGCACAGTGACAGACATGAAGGAAGCAGATCTCATGTAATGTTTGTGAGAAATATTACAGTAAGAACTTTCCCAATGATTATTTGATGTATTTGTTTTGGAGTTAATTCAAGCCTTTCTGCAATGAGTCACACAATGTTTTTACAAAGTTCATGCACACACACAGACACACACACAGACACACACAGCGTGTGCGTTTAACTTTGCTCTGTTTTTGCAGGGTAAATGTGAGAGGATATAAGTTAATATCCACTGCTGTATGGATCTCCATTATGTTAATGTACAAAATAAACCTGATTTAATGTCCACAAACCAGGATTGAAGCATCTTAAAGCGGCTGGGGATGGTAAAGATGGTAAAATCGCTTTAATTTATTACAAATATGCACTGTTTTCAAAATGCTTTAAACTTGTAAAACTCATTCTTGATCACATTTGATGATGATTGATCACAGAGAGCTGAGCAGATCTTTAAATCCCAGTTGCTTTGCACATGTTCTGTCTTGTAGATATGATTATACACGTTACTATGGGGACATGTTAACACGCAGCTGTCAATCAATTTGGTGGGCGGGAAAACCGTACTCCTACGACACGTTGCAGTGGGCCTCAAAATGGTAGGGATTCAGATCCTATTTTAACGTTAGGAAATTAAAACAAGAGACTTATTGTCTTTATATCACTCCAATATGACTGTGGACACACTAAACCTACACGCAGTTCTGTCCAAACAGCTTACAAAAGATGATTTTCATCATAGGTGCCCTTTAAAAATATTATACAACCATTTGAATATTACTTATTTGTCTTTACATTATTACATATTACATTACTAACATTTAAACAAATTAAAAATAAGTTATTTTAGTTTAGTTTCTTTTTATTTTACAATATTACTGTTTTTACAGTATTAGAAATCAAATAAATGGAACTCACAACACTTACTAATGCCAAAAACAACAACGACATTCAAACAACCAATACACAAAACATTATTATTATTATTATGTCATTATGATTTCCTTACGTTTAATTCATTTGTTATATATTGTTTAAATACATTCATTTATTCATTCATTCATTTTCCTTCAGCTTAGTCTCAAAGCGGAATGTACCGCCAACTATTCCAGCATATGTTTTACGCAGCGGATGCCCTTCGAGCTGCAACCCAGCATTGGAAAACATTCAAACACACATTCACACACACACAGACTCATAGACTACGGACAATTTAGTTTTTCAGTTCACCTATAGCACATGTCTTTGGACTGTGGAGGAAAGCGGAGCACCCGGAGGAAACCCACACAAACACGGGGAGAACCTACGAACAAACTCCACACAGAAATGCAAACTAACCCAGCTGGGACTCAAAACAGCAACCTTCTTGCTGTGAGGCGAACGTGCTAACTATTGGATCTATTGTATAGAACTATAGTAGTAGTAGTAATAGTAGTACAGTGTCTAAAGATAATCTATTACATCAGGAAGGGTCACATATTTAAAAAGTTCATTACAAGCTGTTCACACATGGCAAAAATGAAAGCATTAGCAGTCGAAAATCTAAATTATTATCATTATTTTTTTGGTCACACTTTATTTTCATGGTCCATTTATTGAATTTAAGATACATCGCCTCTAATTCTCATTAGATTATAAGTAGACTGTTAAATTGGGGTTAGTGGTAGGGTTAGTGGTTGGATTAATGTAAGTTGACATGTACTTGCAAAGTTTCTTATAGTCAGTTAAATGTCTGTTGAATGTCAGTATCAACAGATACTAAGCAGACAGTCTACTAATACTCAAATGGACCATCAAAATAAAGTGCTACCATTATTTACCACAACATTTTACCAGTTTAAAATGTTACCAGGCTGAAAAAACAACAACTACAAAAAACAAACAAACAAACAAACAAAAAAAACTGCCAAATTATGAATTACAGTACCACATACTGTACTACTGTACATATAAAACTTTCAATGCACATTTCAGTGAAAGCACTGTGGTGGAAATTCATTTATATACATTATAAAGGTCTGTTCTTTAATTCTTCCATGGATGTACTGTTTACGTTAGACCAAGTTTGACCACTTTAACATCTGTTTATCACCAGACAAGATCTGGATAAGTACATAGTGATTTAACAAGCTATATGTTCGGGTGGGAGTTAAGACTGAAATTTCGATGGTCAAAGGTTAAATGTGAGTGTTAATGTAACTGTGATTCATCCTGTATGTCACTGATGACCTTGTGGGCATTATAGACTAGATAAAAAGAGAACGCACTCTGTTTCGGCATCTCACACTCTGCAGAAACCTGCGTTGCTGTATGACTGTCTGACCTTCTTTGCAAAGAATAAAACTTAAAAAGACACTTTGGGTAAGTATTTGTCTTCTTGACCACTAAGAGAGCCTCCTTAAAGAAAATAGCCACCACAGCACAACAATTCATGCTTTCACAAACTTTCAGAAATCTTTTGAGCAATATGTGAAATTATTTACTTTCTGCATGTGACTGTTACACTGTAAAAACACAAAAATGAACATACCACATTGAGCTGGAAGCACGTTTATTGCAATAACAGCAGTGGGTTTGAAAAGTCAAGCAGTGGGCGGTGATGAAAGTCATTTTGTCCAACAAAGGCTCTTGATTAAAGGAAACAAATACACAAATAGCGCTTAATAAACAAGACGTTGATTTTGTTTGTGGGCGAGATGCAGATTTTCTTACTATGATTTATAAAGTTTTAAGCGTGTGTTGTTGCGCTCTTCTTATGCTACGACTAATTCCAACACATCGTTATTTGTGGGGTGGCATTTTCTGAACAAATTAGCATACATGCTGTTGAGCTTCTTCTGTGACTGGACACATTGTGAATAACGAACAGAAGCTGAGATTTGAGAGCAACTTGGCATTTGACCTCAGTCTTTCTCAACTTCAGCAGAATCCTTGAAACTTTGAAGTAATTAATAACTGAGAGTTCTGCTGTGCACTGATCTCTTCCCAACCTTGGAAGAAAATGGAAGGGAAAAACAAGTTATAAACCTAAAGTGTTCAGCACTCCTCAACAGTCTCACAGCAAGAAGCCGTAAATCAAAAAAACACACAAAAGAGCCTCCAAATACAAGGTGCATTACGTAGGCTTGTGTATTATGAATCTAGCTTCAGTCTACTGTACATATACATCTGTTTGTAGGAATATTAAAAAAAACCATTATGATAATTATAGTCCAAATATTTCTAAAAGGTTTCAAGGAGAGCATCAACTTCAAAAAGACCATACACAATGACAAACAAATCACCAATATCTTGCCCAATGTATTAATAATCACTATAAAGATAATCTTTGGCTTACAAAGCAGCAGTCAAATAGAAAAAAAAAATACTTTACAGCAAGGACGTAGGTTTGCACTTGACATTGGTGGGGACTGGTGAATACAATACCCCCCATACCCCCGGCAAGAATGAATATTGTTTATATACACACACATACATATATACATATATATATATATATATATATATATATATATATATATATATACTTTTACACACACACAAACACACACATATATAACTATCAATTATTTTACTGCTATTCAGCTATTAAAATATATTATTAATTAATCCTCTCTTCATACATTTTTTTAATAGTCAGGCCCGTAGCCAAGGGGGTTTCAGTTGGTTTAAAAGATCAAAAGTTGGATTATTATTATTATTATTATTATTATTATTATTATTATTATTATTATTATTATTATTATTATTGTTATTTTTCAAAACAAGTTTTAACAGATTAAAACAAACAAACAAACAAACAAAACAGATGATGATAAATATGTATTTAAAAAATTTAAGTTCTAATTCTAAATATTTTTTATTATTTATAAAACTGGTAAACGACAAAATGGTAGGAAATATTTTTTAGTGCATCACAAAAAGCGTGTTTATGAAAAACATCCGATAAGCTAATCCGGCAAAAAATAGTTCTTAAAACGTTGCTAAAATGCATCATTAATAACTCATAATTTAATAGAAAATCAGACAGACTAACTGAGAGACAGACAGACATACATTCATTCATGTTATTCTGCTTATCTGGGGCCAGGTCACAGGGGCACTGACTGACTGACTGACTGACAGACAGATTGACAGACTGACAGACTGCCTGACAGACAGACTCACTGACCTTCATTCATTCATTTTATTCTGCTTATCCGGGG
>CAIGQQ010038995.1:1590347-1623048 GCA_903798035.1 Danio albolineatus
ACACACACACACACACACACACACACACACACACACACACACACACAGGAATGAAAAATAATGGAAAGCTAGAATGCTAGTATGTGACAAAAATGTCATAAAACCATATATGCCTTATAATATTATAGGCCAACAAACATAGCAAGACAAGTATGACAGTATGGCAAATGGCTGAAAAAGTAATGTGCTATTTTACAATACCTGACATGAAAATGTCGCTGAAATAGTAAGGTTAGTACTTCATGACATTCCTTAAATACGCTTTACATGAAAATAAGGTCAAATAAGACAGAATAGTATGGTGTGGATATAAAACATATCAGAAAAAAAAGTATGGTGGTACCAATTAAATACAAACATAGCAGAAACAGGAAAAGCAGTAAGTTAGATGTCTTACTTGAATGAAGTACACATGGATGTGACATAAAGTGACAATATAATTAACGTTACTTTTCATATAAACAAAAGGCAACAAAGTACTATAGCATATCTGCACTGTATTGACACAGTCTCAAATTCAGTACATAGAGGTTTCAGCTACTGTGTAGTCTGAGATAGATGGAGACAGATAGAATGATGTGGGAAAAGAGTTGACTATCTACCCCTCCTTACTCTGAATGGGGGTCACAGCCTGGGCAGGTGGTACTAATTATGGGCCTTTTCAACAAAATCCAATCCAATCAGTCTTAATGCAATCAGTGCTCAGTGCTGAGTGAGCCTTGCTCCTTCAGTCTCTATCTCTCTCTGTCTCTATTATAATAATAATCACTCAAACACTCTCTTACCTGGATATACAGTGTGGAGATCTGTAGGTAAACACAAGCCAACATGTTCATGACTGAGTCATCTCAAATAATTCTGAGGGGGAAAAAAGCACACTTTAAGAATCAAAGGGATTAAAGTTAATGCACACAGTGAGTGTGAATTTGACTGAAATTGTAATATTGACATGGCGGTGCATGAAGCACAGTGGGGGATAGTTATTCACTACAGTGCATGATTTCAAAAGGCTCCCATGATAAGCTTTTATGGCTGAGCTTTTGAGAAGGAGAGAATATGAAATTGAGAGAATGCGTCATTTATCTCTTCTGCATATACCTCTTGTTCTTTTTGCTTTTTTCAGTGTGGTTTTGCAACATACATAGGCTCATTCTATAACCATAGCCCTATATACATTTCTGGAGATTACGAATTATGTAGCCAGATGATTGTATGGCTGCATCTCGCCTTTAAAACAAACGATACACTGCGGTATGACGCCGTTCCTTTACGCGCTTACCAGCTGACTCTGTGTGGATGGCTTTTTCGCTGTTACCAGTTTGTTCAGTGACTCAAAGCATACGTCTGAGGATTTGAGACACAGGTAAGACAAAAATAAAACAAATAAGTAAACAACAGGTGGTAAAAACAGGCTGCTGCAAGGGCTTTTCTTTTTCTGGATTGCTCAATCGGTCCATCTGTGCTTTTTAAAACACTAATGGTTGGGTTTAGGTAAGGGGGTGCGTGGGGGGATCTGTTGGTTGGTCAGTAAGTCAGTTGACAGCAGCCTTTGGAGGATTTAAACGAGAAAAGCAGGCGCGAATGGCACTTGTAAGAGAAATTTGAGACCTACACAGCAGTCTCTGGTGGATTTGTGAAAACAAAAACGTACATCCTGGGACATAATTGGCTCACTCCAGATATATATAAAGGGGTATTTAATCAGAATGAGCCTGGGTTGTTTTTTTGGCCTGGTTAGCCTTGAAGTTGGCCTTGAAGAGCCAATTACTGATAAAGATATATGCATATAGGAATACAGATGAAGTCAGAATTATTAGCCCCCCTGAATTATTAGTCTCCCTGTTTATTTTTCCCACATTTACATTCAATAGAGATATTTTTTCAACACATTTCTAAACATAATAACAACTCTTTTCTATTAACTGAATTCTATTATCTTTGCCATGATGACAGTAAATAATATTTTACTAGATATTTTTCAAGACACTAGTATTCAGCTTAAAGTGACATTTAAAGGCTGAACTAGGTTAATTAGTTTAACTAGGCAGGTTAGGGTAATTAGGCAAATCATTGTATATCGATCGAGGTTAGAAAAAATATATAGCTCAAAGGGGCTAATAATTATTTTGACCTTAAAATGTTTATTAAAAAATTTAAAACTGCTTTTATTCTAGCCAAAATAAAACAAATAAGACTTTCTTCAGAAGAAAAAAATATTATTGGACATACTGTAAAACAAATTAATTGCTCTGTTAAACATCATTTGGGAAATATTTGAAAAAGGAGAAAGAAAAAAAAAAAGACAGGGGTCTAATAATTCTTATTTCAACTGTATCTATATTTGTGTAACATAAGTATCACATGAATTATAAACATCATTTATGCTGTTTAAAAAATTATTAAATAAAAAGCTTTAAAGGTTTTTAAGTTTTACATGTTTTAAGTTGGCACCATGGTTGCGTAGTGGGTAGCACGTTCGCCTCACAGCAAGAAGGTTACTGGTTTGAGTCCCAGCTGGGTCAGATGGCATTTCTGTGTGGAGTTTGCATGTTCTCCCCGTGGTCGTGTGGGTTTCCTCCAGGTGCTCCGGTTTCCCCCACAAGTCCAAAAACATGTGCTATAGGTGAATTTGGTTGGCTAAATTGTTCGTAGTGTATGAGTGTGAATGAGTGTGTCTGGATGTTTCCCAGAGATGGGTTGCAGCTGGAAGGGCATCTGCTGCATAAAACTGGATAAGTTGGTGGTTCATTCCGCTGTGGCAACCCCAGATTAATAAAGGGACTAAGCTGGATAGTATCACCCTACACTGTAAAAAAATCTGTAGATTATCAATATTTTGTGATTTATGTTATTATTTTTCCTCATTTGTTTATGCTTTTGAATTGCTTTTAACTTTGAAAAGTAAAAAAAGATGACTTTTACTAACATTTTTAATATTTTAAAGTGATATATTGTCTGGGTTGGTGCCAGTACAGTAATCTTACAGACTTATTTCTCTATATATTATTTCTTGTATGTTATATTTTTTCATACTTGACTGTAAAACTTTATCAAATAGTATGAGTGTAGTTGACTCAAAATTTACAGAAAGGTAAGTCAACTCATTTGAAAGGAGTTTTGAACTCAGTGTTAATTAAATACCTCATTACTTCAACTAAATGTAGTGAGTCCACAGTACTCATATAGATTAATTTTTTTAACTCAAATGGTTTGTAATCGGTTTCCTCAAATGGTTTGAGTTGCCTTAACTTACTGGGTTTTACAGTACTCAGTTGGTCTGAGTTCTCTTCATTTATTGGGCTTAACTGTGCTTAAATCGCTTCGAAAAAGTTCACAGTACCCATTTGGATTAGTTTTTGAACTTAAATGCTTTGTTGCAATTGGTTTTCCTCAAATGGTTTGAGTTACCTTAACTTTTTGGGTTTTACAGAGAACTAAAATGTCAAATGTCAAGGCTCAAAGCAGCAAATCTGCAACATTCAAGAATTTACACAGTTTATATTTTGGTTGGTTGCCATTTTTCTGACTAAATATCTTTGAACCACAGGTCAGACGTGCACTCAGAAAACAACAAAATTTGAGCCAAAACAATTCAGTAATGATGTTTAGATTTTCTTCTTCTTCTTCTTCTTCTTATTATTATTTGCATTTGGAAAGCTAAGACATTGAAATATAGTCGAATACACTGCCAGTGTTGTTGATATATTTCAGAGCGTAATCGGGAATTTATACATTTTATAATTACTTTTTTTAAAAATGTATTTTTTTTTATAAATGTCTGCTTTATAAATTTTTCATATGTTTATTATTTGACTAGTGCATTTAATACTTACAGCGATGCGATGAGTGTCCAACAGGTGGCAGGAGCCAGGTGGCGAATTCCCAGGGGCAGACCTGAAAAAGAGAAAAAGAAGAGTCAGTTACACAATGCTAATATCCTTATTCTTCGCGCATGAGCGGGCGCAGCTATGAATCTTTTTGGCTCGAGACTCCCGGTCTCATTCACTTCCATTCATTTGTTAAAAACAAACAACAAGTTAAAAACAGTTAGTTTTGCTGCTTGATGTTGCAAACTGATATTTTCTTATTATATGTTTCTGCTTTGTCTGTTTAATCATGCAAACAGTTGTTTGTAGAGCAAGTACTTTGACCGTTTTCTGCCGTTTATTATTCCTAGTCATTTCTCCCATAGGCGACTGAATCGGAAGTTCTGAAACAATCACAATAATGAGCGCACTTCCACATTAGAGAATAAGGTCAATAGCTGTGTCTGAAATCGCCTACTGCTCAGTAGGTACTAATTTGATTTCCTACTTGACTGTTAGAAAAATGCCTTCTATATAGTATGAATGGAACTCGGACGTACTACATTCGCCATTTTGTCATGATCTTGTGACCTACCCACATCAGTTATGTTGCTTCACTCCCATTCATGAATTTATCATCCGGGTACTTACAGTATCACATACTGTTTTTGAATTTGGACATACAGGTACTACTCGGCTCGTATACTGTTTTTAGCATACTATGCAATATGGAAGTATGCATTTCCAGACACAGACTATGTTTAGAAGAGTGTTACTGTTGTTGTGTACGGAGTTGGATGAATAAAAAGAACCCAAGTTCATGACTTCAAGTAATGTTTACTAGTTTTTTTAGAAACATTGATAAACTGTTTTTAAAAAAGGATAAAAAAAGAACTACACTTTCAAAACCAGAATCACATTTTCAGAAACTGCTGGTTGAGAAATGAGTCTATAACGGTCAGTTTCTTAAATAAAGTATAACTGTATAAATTATAACCCTTTTCAATGTACCTTACAGATCAATCAACAACAATACAATTTGATTAGCTATATTAAAGGGCACCTATGATGAAAATCAACATGTGTAAGCTGTTTGGACAGAACTGTGTGTAGATGTAGTGTAGTAGATGTAGATGTAGTAGATCGGAGTGATATACAGTAAACCCAACAAGTGTCTTTTATGAAAACAGGACCCAAATCCCAGTGATTTTGAGGCCGACCGCAACCTGACGTAAGAGTGTGGTTTTCCTGTCCACCGAACTGATTGACAGGTGCCATGTTTCTATAATAACATGTATACACGTCCACAGAACATAGTTTTTTTTAACAAAGAAACCAGGATAAAAATATTTGTTACAACTCTTTGTGATTTTTATAATTTTTCTGAGCTCAAAACTTTTTTAAACAGAGCATGTTTGTAATAAAGACAGTAAAATCGCTATGTAATTCTTACATAATCACAGTAAATGCTAATATGTGCGTGTGTACTACAAACGGTATTTGTATGTGACTCATCATTTCAGAAAGGCTTGAATAGACTCCACCACAAATACATTAAATAAACTTACTTGGTATTTTTGACTGATGAGCTGTATTTCAGCTTCATCTGTGTCTGTCTCAATCACTGACTGCTGTTTATCTGACGTAACGCATGATGAGAATCAGACAATCATGTAGGATCGGTGGCTGGGAAGAATCAGCTCATTTAGATTTAAAGCCAAAGACTACAAAAACAGCTATAGTATACTCAATAAGGGCACATTCTGTAGTCTACAATAAATAATCTGATGGGTATTTTAAGTAACTTTACAGACACATTCTAGAGACACCAAAGGCTTATCTTACATCTTGTAAACGGGGTAAAATAGGTGCCCTTTAAAGTGTAAGATTCAGAATTGATGAGTTTCATAGAGAACATTTCTTCTCATTACTATCGCTTTAACCTCACAATCTGAACACGCATGATCAAAGCTGCGCTTAAACATGCTCCAAATATTTATTAGCCTTACATCAGATCACATAATTAGTGCGTTTCACATATCAGGTCATTGTTCGTTAGATCTGTGTGTGTCTGTGAGCGAGAACTCCAAGCTCGCTTTCTCTAATAATGCGATGCTCCTTTCCTAATGTGGAATAATAGAATTATGCATGGTATTCGCATAACAAATCCCTACTCCACCAATTAGTTTAGCCGTGCCATGTTTTTTGGCTGCGGCTTTCTTGTGCATTATTATCATTTCCATTTCCTCTCCTCAGAAAAGCACTCCAGTGGCCCACGGCTAGCATTCTCCGCAGCTTCTCTGTTGGACCAGAAGAGTCCACACAATAATATAAACCCACTCTGCATAACAATGAAGTCAGAGTGCATACATTACATCCATGATGAAAACACTTCCTCAGAGTGTGTGTTTGTGTGTGTCTACTGAAATGCACTGTGTTAATCAGAATACACAGCTGCATTATTGGTTCTCCTCACTAAATGTCAACATTTAAAAGGAACCCTGAGTATTAAAGGGATAGTTCACCCAAAAATGAAAATGACAACATAGGCTTATTCTGAAAATGTAGCCCTATATACGTTTCTGGAGATCACGAATTATGTAGCCAGAAGTACATAAGGCTTGGGTCAATCAGTGCTTTTGAAAACACTATTTTTGAAAATACAAGTATTTTTTTGTTCTAGGGATTATTTACCAAAACTTATAGAGTTGATTAAAACAGAAATTAATAAATTGAAATTGTGGTTTGACGTAAACAAATTGTCATTAAATATAAGTAAAACAAAGGTTATGTTATTTGAGAAATTAAAAAAGTAGTCATAATATAGATTTACAAATTGATAATGAAGTTATAAAAAGAGTATATGCAATTAGGTTTCTTTGTGTTATATTAGATCATAAAATTAGTTGGAAACCGCTAATAAATAATGTGATATCAAAATTAGTAAAAAACAATAGCAATAGTGTATAAAGCAAGATTTATCCTGGATAATAAATTTATGTATGTATTAAATTGTGTTGATGTATGAGTTATTGTGTTGAAATTTGGGGGAACACATATAAATCTAACTTACAATCCTTATGTACAATACAAAAAAAAGTAATTAGACTGATTAAATTGAAGATACTTAAGTTCAATGATTTGGTTAAATTTAAAACAGCACAATTTATGTTTAAAGCTAGGAATAAATTACTTCCGAAATGCATGCAAAAGTTATTTGAAGAAAGACAAGGGGGATATAATCTGAGAGAATAACTAAATTTTAGGATGTTGAAAACAAGGACAATTTTAAAAAGCTGGTGTATGTCTGTATGTGGTGTGATATTACGGAACAGTCTAGAACAGAGTCTCAAACAATGTCAGGATATTAATCAATTTAAGAAGTTGTATAAATATATATATTATTGAAGGCATATAATAATGAAGGTGATTAAAAAGAATAAGATGAGGAAGGTATGATGAAATTTGGCTATTTGCAGTACTATGTTTTGATTTTTAATTTTTTTTTTTAGTCTGTTACAAAATGCAAATGTATAAATGGAATCAAACATGTAGTGTGTTAAAGATGCCAAAAGTAATGTAAAAAAAGACATAAGTAAAAAAAGAAATAAGTTTAAGTAATATACAAATGGTGTTAATGGGGTGGGAAAATAATAAGCCTGTGCTTCATCTTGCTCCATTTTCGACCATGTTGAAATTTATTTTTTGATAAAGATATTTTATGTATGATATTTTTTTTGTTCAAAATCAAATCAAATCAAATCAAATCAAATCAAATCAAATCAAATCAAATCAAATCAAATCAAATCAAATCAAATCAAATCAAATCAAATCAAATCTATTGGTTGGGTTTAGGGAAGGAGGGGGTGGGTCATTCGATCGGTCAGTCAGTCAGTCAACCGACAGCGGCCTCCGATGGATTCACATGAGAAGGCACGAATGGCACTCGCGAGAGAAATCTGAGAACTCAAAATGTGCACACAGGGGCCTCTAGCCATTTGTGACAACAAAAACAACACACACAAAAAAAAACCCGTACGTCCCAGGACGCTCTCCCGAACTGTATATAGCGTCATAAGAGACTGATTTAAATCATCTTTCTTCCCCATTCTGATGCTCGGTTTGAACTGCAGCAGATCGTCTTGACCAAGTCTACATGCCTAAATGCATTGAGTTGCTGCCATGTAATTGGCTGATTAGAAGAAATCAATTCCAAGCACTGTAAATTAATGTTACTATAAAATTAATATATACTACATTTTTCAGTAAGAGATATTATTTAAATCATATTAATCCACATAAGTCTTCCCATTAAAAAAAAAAAATCTCCTCCTGTGATATACCGTATGTGGAAACATTGATATGACAGCAGAGCAGATTTTATCATGTCAGATGATGATGATAAATTAGGGACTCATGCAGCATCACAAACTCTGGTCAGATGTTTAATCTAGTCAGACACGTGTATAAAAAACTATTAGCTCATTCCAAGTCAGTCCAAGTCATTCATGCCACATCCCACTGCGGACCTACTGGGACAACAACATACAGTACTGTGACCATTTAATGAGTAATATAGTGTCGCAGTGCTTTTAAACATTCATCATCACAATGCCTACCAAAATTATTCACCCTCCAGTCAATAATTCCCAAATGATGTTTAACAGAGCAAGGAAATTTTCACAGTATTTCCTATAATATTTTTTCTTCTGGAGAAAGTCTTATTCGTTTTATTTCGGCTAGAAGAAAAGACATTTTAAAAAAAATGTAAAACACTTTAAAGTCAATATTATTAGCCCCCTTAAGCATTTTTTTTGATTGTACAGAACAAATCATCATTACAGAATGATTTGCCTAATTACTCTAACTTGCCTAATTAACATAATTAACCTATTCGAGCCTTTAATCGGCTCTTTAAGCTGAATACTAGCATTTTGAAAAATGTTCTGTCAACAAGGCAAAGATAAAAAGAAATCAGTTATTAGAAATGAGTTATTAAAACTATTATGTTTAGAAAAAAAAACTCTTCTTTGGGGAAAAAAAATTATAGGGGGGGGCTAATAATTCAAGAGGGCTAATAATTCTGACTTCAACTGTATATGTGTTGCATGCACACACACACAGGCACACACTTCTATAATTCCTTGCAAGCGCCTTCTGAAAATGAACCACAAAGTGTGAGATGCACCGTCAGAGCAGAATGAGTAATTACTAGAGTGGGAAAAAGTACCTGTCTGAACGCCCACCTGCCTGCCCACTGCTGACAGAAAGAGTGAGAGAGAGAGACAGAGAGAGAGAGAGAGAAAACGGGGGAAAAACAAACAAGCTGGAGAGAATGTGGTTCAGAGTGTTGGAGTCAGCGACTGGAGCCGCTCAAACGAATGTGTGACAGGACAGCTGTCAACTCCTGATAAGCAAGGCATTGCGTTTTGGCAGGCAAAACATGATTGTTTCTTCAGCGTTTGATACAATGTGAAAATGACAAGCCAGAGTCTGGTTTGCACAGAAAACACTGAGAGTTTCTGCGTGGGCACCCTTGTATTCCATGTGTGTGTTTAGAAGTGTAATGAAGCTTAGGAGAGACAAAGCCCAGTGGCTTTAATACAGACACAATGTCTGAGAGAACAGACAGTACAACTGTCCATTCTGCCAGCACTCTCGTTCTGCTTCCTTAAACACGCACACACATACACACGCACACTATATGGTTCTAAATTAATCATTGCAAATATATATTACTTATAAATAATCTATTATTATTTATTATTACTGTTTTATCCTAAATTGTTGAATTTTTAATGCTAAGTGTTTACATTTTCTTGATTTAACAAATTGATTCCAAAACAGCTGTACTAATGCAAGCATATGTTTATTTCTGTAGAATATTACACGTACCTTAAATAAAATAAACCAAAATGTAAACTATACATACTACAATGAATTATAATAACTATAAAAAGTACTTTATAATTACTTATGTAATTATAAGTACTTATAATTGCAAATAAACAGCCAATATCTTAAAAATATTGAGGTAATAAGCCATTAAGTAATAGTGAAAACTATTCTATAGAGTGTTACAACACACACAAGCACGCACGCACAGACTATGCTCTTATTCACCTTATTTTTAGCGTACAAGCGGGTGCAGCCATTTGAATCTTTTTGGCTCGAGACTTCCAGTCTCATTCACTTCAATTCATTTTTAGACGTGCAAACACTTGTTTGTAGAGCAAGTATTTTGACCGTTTTCTGACGTTTATTATTCCTAGACATTTCTCCCATAGGCGACTGAAATGGAAGTTCTAAAACAATCGCAAAAACGAGTGCACTTCCGCACTGAAGAATAAGGTCAATACAGATGAGATCAGGAGTTTACAAATACAGGTATGCAAATTGGCAGCACGGTGGCTTAGTGGTTAGCACTGCCGCCTCACAGCAAGAAGGTTGCTGGTTCGAGTCCCGGCTGGGTAAGTTAACATTTCTGTGTGGAGTTTGCATGTGAATGTGTGCGTGTATCAGTGTTTCGCAGTACTGTGTTGCGGTTGGACGAGCATCTGCTGCGTAAAACAAATGCTGGAATAGTTGATGGTTCATTTCGCTGCGGTTACCACTGATAAATAAGGGACTAAGCTGAGGGAAAATGAAGTATGAAAATTAAGATGCAGCTCATGATTCTTCCATGTTTTATGTGCAACTCCACTAATAGCATGTTAAACAAAAACATGGTCAATGTCAGTTATCATGTGCTTTGACACTGTAAAAGCTGAGTCAGAGTCAGAGTTTTCTCGATTAACTGACAGCAGAGGAAAAATCCTTCATAGGGCCCTCCTTCACATCAACGCTTGTCTCTTGATCCGACAACTGTATAGCACTAGTGTCCAATAATGTTCACTCTGAATCATCCTCATTATTTCTCTGTGCCAGGCCAATTTTTCTGAAGTTTAATCAAGACAAATTGTCACTTAACTTAAAATCTCATTCAACGAATATAAATCATTTCAAACCGACACTGGCATCTAACTCTCTGCCAAACTGTATACCGAAAGACAAAGCTCTTCCATAAAATGAAAGATTTCACACAGTGGAAGAACACCAGGGACACTTTCATTGCATAAAGGAGTGTTTAAAGATGATCAAATTTGTATGTTTTCAAGAGTTCACACTTAGCTGATGATTGATTATAAAGCTTGTTTGGCATGCTGTCCTGGGAGAGAGCCCTGAACTCATAAGATCATCAAGCCCAGGGCTTTCTCCCGTTTGCAAGGCAAGAGAGGAGTTTGAGCTCAGGTAGATCTCAAGAACTCCCCTGTTGTAGTAGCTAATGAACAGATAGTGATTGCTCTTAAGAGATAACTACTTACTAGGAGCATGTCTATGGTGCCGTTTTGGATTAGTCAATTAACTTAAGTTGCGTGTTTTTGGACGGTGGGAGAAAACCAGGGAACCCGGGTGAAACCCACGTGAGCACGGGGAGAACGTGTGTCGGCTGGCTTGGTAAGGACTAGAACCAGTGACGTTCTTGCTGTGAGGCAACAGTGCTACCCACTGGGCCACGGTGCATTTTCCCACAATGCAAACATTTTACGAAAACAAGCTGCATTTTCTCACAACACAACGGAAATGTTTCAAGGTGACCCTAAAACGTGACAGACGCCTCTGTGCTGTGACTATTGTTCATTGAAGTTGCAGGTGATCTTTGAAAGGAGAGTTTTTCATTTGTTTTTTTGGACTTCTATGATGCTTCTCTGCTGCATTTTGAAAGTTCAAACTGCTAAGATCCACAGAAGTGACTCTGGACCACAAAACCAGTGTTATGTTTTAATGATATATTTTTGCCAATAGACAAAAACACATTGCATGGGTTAAAATGATCAATTATTACTGTATGCCAAAATACATTTGAATAATAATTAATTTGTGTAAATTTCCTACTGTAAATATCTAAAAACTCAATTTTTAATTTGTAATGTGCAGTGATAAACACTTAATTTAGGCAACTTTAGAAATTTTCTAAGTATTTAGATTTTTTAACCCTCAAATTTAACACTTTCATATACAGTCGTTGTAAATATTGACCCATCCCAACAAAGTGTACATCAACGGAAAGCTTAATTATTCAAATTTTAGGCAATGTATAAACCTCAATAAAAAAAGACACGGTTAAGTGAAAATGACTGGTTTTGTGGTCCAGGGTCAAATATTGTCAAACAAGTCTCATTCTGAAAACATGCTGCTAAATACTGGACAGTGCCAAATTCAACCCAGGAGGTACCATTTTTGCAGTTTTTGTTTACGCTAATCCTCAAGAGGCCGCTGTGTATGTTTTATGAGATTTCAAATTTCTCTCACAATTAGTGCCTGCTCTTCTTGAGTAAATCCACCAGAGACCACTGTCGACTGACTGACTGACTGACTGATCAACTGACCCACCCTCCTACTTCCCTAAGCCCACTCAGTAGTGTTTTAAAAGCACCAATTGATCCACACACCCACTTCCCTAAACCCAACGGACTTAAAAGAAAAGCCCTTGTCTGATTTTTACCACGTTTTCAGATTTGACCACATTCTCACCCTGTTATTTACTTGTTTAAATTTGTCCTACCCACTTTCTGAAACTGTTCTTTGCCGGATTCGTCATACATGGTGAGCTGGAAAGCACCAAAAGGAACTGTGTCAAACCGCCAAGTAGCATTTGCAGATGAAATGCTGCCTTTTGTACCTATGGGTACATAATTTGAGATCTCCAGAAATGTATATAGGGCTGCGTTTTCAGAATGAGCCTATGTTGCATACTGTATGGAGAAAAGTCCTGGAATTCCACATTTATTTTTGACTGAAGAAAGAAACAAACACCTTGAAAGACAAGCGGGTAAAGAAACTACAAGGAGATTTTCATTTCGTAAGTAAACTAATCCTTTAAAGAACTGAAAGTCACACCAGTTTAGAACCGCAATGACAATTTACACACTTTAGTTCACATCCTGTTGATATTCAGAACGGCATCACTCTTGCCCGTGTGATATTGCTTAAATAACAACTTTGGGCAGTCATTTGTTTCTGCTTGTTATGTTTGCATGTCAACCAGACAGGTCTGATTAGTATTCAAGCCAAAAAAGGAATGCACAATGAGTGTGTTAAAACCAAGCATTCTAATTCATGTCGACACATCAGTGAAAGAGCATCCCGGTCCTCTGAGAGTTTGAGGATGAGGCTGTGCTGCACTCATACTGACGAACACTTTGATAAATAAACAGACCAATTATTCCACTTTTACCTCATATCTATAAAGCAAGGAGCACAGAATTGGATCAGGATCTCATCCTGGCAGCTTCAGCGCAAGCCCTTAATGTTTCGTTTTTTTCTTGTTCTATCACTACCCCCCGAAATCTTTCATTTTTTCCCATGACTCCTTTAATATGTAGTGGCTGATGGATCGGTACGGCTGAGAAAATGAGAGAGCAACCGCTATAAGCCTTTGCTTTTATTCCCAACATATGAAACAATGGGGGAAAAGCGAAGAGAAAGAAATCTAATAAAATGTCTTCAATTAAAGTGGAATCAGGGCGGTGTTGTCTGTCAGGTTTGGGCTGGATTAGACTAGAGCTGCGGCTCTCCTCTCTCTCACTGCGGAGCGGGTAATGGCATTATGTGAGCTGCATACTCATCTGCAGGCGTCCCTTGGACAGCTCTTTTGCTTTCGGGAAGGATCACGTTTAGGATTAGGAAGCTAAAACTCTCAGGGATCATTTTGCTAGAAATTAGGACAGATTCTGTTGATTGACCCTTTCTGGTTGCCTTGACTTCTGCTCTCTTCTGAAATTAGGTGTCACTGGAAACTGACAAAGGACACTTTGCACACTTCCAGATCCACTACAGTAGCCCATTTCAACATATTGCATTTTTTTAAGCAGGCAATTTTTCTATTAATTTAATATTAATTTCTATTAATATTATTTCTATTAATAATATATATATATATATATTTGAAAATAAAAACAACAAACAAACAAACAAACAAACATCCTAAATAAACTTTAAAGTATTCTCTTGTCACAATTTTTCAATTTATTTCTATACACTGTAAAACCCAAAAAGTTAAGGCAACTCAAACCATTTGAGGAAACCGATTGCTACAAACCACTTAACCTGTTACTCAGCACTCACTTTTGGGGATTTACACCTAATTTAAATAGTAACAGATCCTGACTCCAGTAAGCTACAAACACAAACTAGGTACCATTGGAAAGAAGGCACTTTGGGGTTTACTGTGCTAAAAGGGGAAGTGACATGCTCAAAAATATAAAAAAGTTATACATTATGAAGTGTTCAATATTTGTTTTTCCATATACAAACACAGAAAAACGTTAATGTAATGTCCTATAAAAATATGACTTGAAAGCCAAGTGTTTCATGAGTTTATACTTCAAATTTGAGATAGCATGCAAAATGAGATTTCTGTAAAAAGTGTTCAGAGGCTATATCGGTGTCCTTCTTTCCCTCACCGTCAGAGGCATTTTCTCAAAACTGACCTTCCTAAACTAAAACATTAACAGTTGGTGAATGCTTTGGTCTACATTCACAGTTCATGTATCTTTGGAAAGAAGACACTTTGGGCTTTATTATCCCTCATCTAGAGTTTATAATGCTAAAAATGAAAAAGAGAGAGAAAAAAATGCACCACACTAAACATTTTACTATTTCATAAACAAATATATGAAATTAAGTAATAAGTCAAAAGCCACATATCTCCTGAGTATATGTTTCGAATTTGATGCCAATATTATGCAAAATGAAATTTCTGGAATAATTTTTCTGAGAGAATGTCTTATGATTTTCTCCCGCTCCTTGTTTGTGGAGAAGCAGTTTGATGACCACACATGTACTCAGGTTTCTAACAACTATTTTATTCTTTTTACATACCTCTTATTTTTAATTAAATAATAGGCAGAAACATTGTATTAATTGAAAAACAACTAGCTGCAATGGGTGCTTGAGGGTTGTAGCTTTAGACTGATGTATAGTTTGTCAAGAATACTTGGGTTCTTTTTGGTGAAATCTATTCATAAACACTGAGATAGGGAAAAACAGTGCCTTAGTGCATCCGTGCCGGAGTGCTGGCTAAAAGTTAAAAAACGCATCCAAATGGGTACTGTGAACTTAATAATCAATAATTGATAATTGAATAAACAAAGCACTTTAAGCACAGTAAAATCCAACAAATGAAGGAAACTCAAACCAGCTGAGTACTGTTTGAGGAAACCGATTGCTACCGATTGAACCATTTAAGTTAAAAAAATAATCTAAATAAGTACTCTGAACTTACTCCATTTAAGTTGAAGTAATGAGATATTTAATTAACTCATTACCATTAACACTGAGTTCAAAACTCCTTTCAAATGAGTAGAATAACTTTCTGTAAAATTTTGAGATAACTACGAGTGTGATACTGTGTTTATACAACAGTTCGACAGCATAATCGTGTATTTAAAAAAAGAAAATCAAACCTTGAGAGTCTCAAAAACCCTTGTGCGAGGAACTACTATTTTCTCCATTCATTTACATCTGCAGCTGAGGTCAGAATAGCATAAATTATCGCCAGTTCACAAACTACACTTTAGAGGTAGTAGTTGAATGATTCTTAAGAATAATGTCTAAAGAGATGACAAAACAGGTCATCTTTGCTCACATTTTAAGATTATAAGGTTTAATGCCATGAAATGCCATAAGTCTACAGAGTATTTCCCTGTATTTCTCTGTTGCAATAAGGATATCACAATAACAATAATTGATAATCAAGCATTTTTATTTAGAATAATTTGACTTTTTCTTACTTAATTTCTGTATTAAGGGGTAAAAACAGATTCCCAAAATCCCGCTCAATAAATTCAGATTTTTGTGCTAGTGTAATATGCAAATTAGGACATGTTTAATTAAATAATGCTACCTTTGTATTTTAAATTTGTAATATATACATTTAAACGTCACATTTTAGAAAATCTGTAATACTTTTTTCCAGTTCCTCCTGAAATATATCAGCTGGAGAAGTACTGTAGTGCTAGCTATCGATTTCTTTTCTTTTCTTTTCTTTTTTTTTTCCTTTTCTTTTCTTTTTTTTTTCCCTGCATATCCATATTCTATGATCACCTGCAGTATTTTGCCTTAAGGGTCACATTTACTAAACAGAGCAAATTAGCTTGAGACGACAATCATACAGTATATAAGTGCTTATGGGAATGAAATGTTCTGTGGGTGTTTTTACTAACAATGCACAAATTACACAAAAGTGGCATAGCAACTAATTTATGTCATCCCCAAGAGCAGTGCAATTTAACAATAATCTGTCCTGGTAAGTTACCAATATTTTCAAACAACATCTAAATAAATGAACATGGGTTAAGGAGGTATTCATGAAAAGCTTTTGTACTGCATTAACTCATATTTAGATTTTTATAATGATACAAAAATCAGAAAAAAACTTTTTTGCCATTCACAGAACTATAACGGATGTTCAATTGCGTCAAAATTTGTTAATTATATATATATTTTTTAAAATGACATATATTTATATATATAGATATGGCATATGTTTATCCCCCCCATCGCACCCCCCACTCCCTTTTTTGTTTGCCCGTAGCGAACTAGTTGAAAATGGGAAAGACAGAAGTTACTGAAAACACAAGTCAGAGCTTGAAGTTGGTTCACCAAAGGATATCTTAGGCCACGAGTCAACTGGCATGAACACCCATTTAATTTATTGCGTTATGGCGAGACAGACCATTTCAAAATTACTCTAATTAATAGTACCATATTATGAATTAAAACTACAATTAGACATGTCTCAGCGAGAGAAAAAAAAACATAACACAGTTGCTAACACTGCATTCGTCTTTCTAAAAAAACAGACAATACAGCTCATGTAATATTAAGTTTGACCTCCTGAAGTTAACATTTTATAAGGTTCAAGCACCCTTGTTTACACTGCCTGCTTGCTAAAAATATAAAAAAAGAGAACATCCTGTGCTGAAAGATGAAGCCAACGGAGAACAAATACCTACTGAAGGCAATTATTTGTGCTTGTTACAGCTATAGTTTAGCTTCTGATAAACATATTTAACGTTTAAATGGCTTTTTAAAATGAACTGCATACAATAAAACTGACAATTTTGCCAGTTATGATTCAGTCTCTGTCATCTCATATAGAAAGAAAGAAATCAAAGGCACAAATCCTTAAACACAAACCACATATGCTCATTTTGAAGTCTTCATAATGTTCTTTCATTGAATGATTATAGTGATAACATTCTTATATAGCTACTTTCTTATATCCAAATTAATAATACGAATGCAGTTCAAAGGATTAACGTCTTCCTTATGCAGAAGGAAAGAGCATGTTGTGCAAGAGTGTTTAATGATTTAATCAGCCCCTAACATGAAACCAGAAAGGATTAGAGCTCACCTGCAGTGAGAAAGAGTGGCAGAAACAGCAGTGAAAGGTACACCCACCAGGGACTAAATACCAGCAATTAAGGCTACTTTGCTGGTACATAATTAACCCTTGAAACGTTAATGCACACTTGTCTTTGTAATATTTATTCCCAGACCTACTTCCTGCTTGAAAGATTCACTCTTTCAGCGTTAAACCTTATTCTAGAGTTCACAATCTGAAGACAAAGAGCCAGTCTGAGATGTGTGACACATTTTTGGTGTTGCAGGTTGTGCGAGGTTAATGGCTGTCGGCTCTGGGGCAGAGCGGTGTTAAATTAACAGAGACCCCTTTGACCTGCTGCTGTTAATGCAGCTATAGCAGCCCAACATGCCATGCTGAAAGTCAACAACTGTCTTTTCTTTTCACAAAAAGGTGATTTAAGTGACTTGAAACTTGGTGCCAGACAAGTTTGTCGGAGTACTTCAGAATCTGCTGGGATTTTAAGGCACAGCCATTTAGAGGATTTACAGAAAGTGGTTCAAAAAAGGGGAAATATACAGCGAGTGGTCCTGCAGGTGAACATGTCTTGTTTCATACAGGATATGTCAGAAACGGACGGCCAGGCTTGTTTGAGTTGATATAAAGTCAAAACTAACTCACAAAACAACATGTTAACATCATATTAAACCTTGAAACATATAATCTGCAGCAGAGGAACAGGTAAAGTATGTATGCAAATGATGTATGTAAGTTTTTGACTCTTCTAAAGGATAAAATACCCTAATATGTTCGCAGATTAGGGCTGCACGACATTGGAAAAGTCTCACATTGGGATATTTTGTTTTGCTGCGATATATATTGTGATGTGAATATAACTAGATATGAATAGCTATTTTGGAAAGATTTCAATAATTTAGTTTGACTGGTATGATCTGGGCACCATGGTGGCCTAGTGGGTAGCACGTTCGCCTCACAGCAAGAAGGTCGCTGGTTCGATCCCTGGCTGGGCCAGTTGGCATTTCTGTGTGGAGTTTGCATGTTCTCCCCGTGGTTGCGTGGGTTTCCTCCGGGTGCTCATTCATTCATTTTCTTTTCGGCTTAGTCCCTTTATTAATCCGGGGTCGCCACAGCGGAATGAACCGCCAACTTATCCAACATTTGTTTTACGCAGCCACAATAATATCTTTATATCTTTATATAATATATATCTTTATTGAATATATTATAAATAATCTGATCAAGCAACTAGTGCGATATCTACTACACAACTCTATTCAAATAAGTAGAATTAACGTTCGGTAAATTTTGAGTTAACTACACTCATTTCATTTGATAAAGTTGACTGTCTTACAGTGTAGTTTCAATAATAAATCATATTTTTAAAATATATGAGCAATATCAGACGAGTAGCAGCCTAATATGGCTATATTTCGGCACTGGTGGGAGGCATGGGTTGGCTCGAAGCCACAGGCCAAGTGCCTTAGTGCCCCCACCAGTGACAATATACAGCCATTTCGCCCTGCTACGAGTGTGATTCTTTAGCACAATGTCTAAAGTGATGACAAAGCAGGTAATTTTTGCTCACATTTTAAGATATAAGGTTGAACAGCATGAAGTGCCATACATCTACAGAGATTTCCCGGCATTTCTCAGGTGCAATCAGGACATTACAATAATTAACATTTGAAGAGTTCACACTTAGCTGATGATTGATTATAAAGTGTATTTGGCATGCTGTCCTGGGAGAGAGCCCTAAGCTCAGAATCTCCTTGAGCCCGGGGCTTCCTCCCGTTTAAAGGGCGAGAGGAGAGTTTGAGCTCAGGTAAGTCTCGAGAACTCCCCCCGCTTGTGAACGTGCTGAGATATATCTGACTAGGTTGCCTTAGGATGCTACATAAGAGTAGTCAATTTACTTATGTTGTATGTTTTTTGGACGGTGGGAGGAAACCCGAGAACCCAGGGAAACCCATGCAAACACAGGGAGAACACATAAACTCTACACAGAAACACCAACTGCCTTGGGGAGAGGCCGAACCAGCGCCGTTCTTGCTGTGAGGCAACAGTGCTAACCACTGGGCCACCGTGCCGCCCTATCAGAGAAGGGGAGGGGTTGGGGTGGAAGGGGGGATCCTTCAAGATGAGGATGACCGGAGTAGAAAGCTCTGGTAATTTATAGTGTGTCAGGATTCGTCTGATTGATGCAATATGTGGTACCAGCTGTGTTCAATCATAAGCAAGAGATCCTCTCGAAATTAGTTTATAAAAAAACCCACTTATTAATAATCAAACATTTTTTTATATAAAAATGTGATTTTTTTTCTTTCCTATTTTCTGAAAATAATAACTTTATATAATATTATATCTTTATTGGATATTTTATAAATAATCTAAACAAGCTACTATTGTTGATATATTGTTTGGTTCTATGATTTCTATTAATGGAACATGGTAACAAATATGGAAAAAAAAAAAAAAAACTATGCTAAAGTCAATTATTATCCTTTGAAAATGTGTGTGCAACTCCACCCACTGCCAGTTCAACCAATTATATTTAAGCACTGTGGGTTGCCTTGGCATAAAACACAGAAAACACAGTGCATTTCATTTTAGTTATGAAGGCTGCCTCAATATGCTTGTGCAGCAGAAAATGTGACCTCCATAGGACAGTGGCAGCCTCTGAAATGAGATTCAGAGTTATAAAAATCCACATGAGGTGTTTTTCTAATTAGCAAACAATATGAATATTACAAATGCAAACATTAAATGCTCAATAATCAGGCAGGGTCGCTTCCATTGGTGTCATTAATCTGGCAACCTGTGCCTGCGCCAAGTCACCTGATGAGGGGCAGCTTGACTCTGCACCAGACTGTGCATATTTACTGTTTCGTTGAGTTCGTATAATGCTATGTGCTTTTTTTGATTAAAAACTACAATTTTACGACTAATTTAGAGAGATTTAATAAATTGTAATCCAGGCCCCCTCCATAAACTAGGACGAGAGCACTACACAATAAAGAATTAAGGCAGTTCCAATGGCAAAGAGGGGTCCAACTCAGTTCTAGCAAGGTGTACCTAATAAAGTGAGAATGCATGTTGTTACTGCATGTATCTTACTGACCCCAATCTGTACAATGAAGGATTTAGGAAGTGTTTCACTTGAGCAAACATCAGAAAACCTGTTTATTTTTTTATTATGTGTATTTTACTATTTCCATTTAGCTTTGTTTTTCCCCTATTGTGACTATCATAACAGACCCACCAGTTGAGAACTTCTGCCCTGGAGGGAACAAATGAACTCTACAGAGCAATTAAAATATCTGTCTATGATCTATTTTTAAGACAGAAGCTGAAGACTGTCTTATTTTTTTTTATTTAGAGAGATGCTTGCAATTAAATTGCCTCTGGCATTCATGTCAGTGAAACACCAATATCTATTATGAAAAGTGATCCTATTCAGTGTTTTCATGTGTTGCATGAAAATCTGTTGGTAAAAGCAAGGCATGAATTTAAAAGAAAAGAAAGAACTGAAGCATTATTGTCAGATCTCAGCTCAGAGTTTGACTCATAAAGAAAAGTTTAAAGTATGTGATATGTGATATAAAGATATGTGAAACAACGATCAATCATTTTCTTGGAGAGAGAAATCACAATCAATATAGTTTCTGAAAAAAAAGCTTATGTGGAAATCAGCCAGGTTTATGACTGTAAGACACATGCTTTAAACAGACCATTGATCATCATTTACAAGAATTTTCACAAATGGTTACGTTCCACCTTGCTCATATTTCAAGCACAGCTGTACCTTCATAAATTAGTGACATGGATTCTCAAATCAGTCAAAGTCAGAAGATGTTTTTGACAACCTTCTAAACTGTACAGCAGCAAATGGCACAGATATACGAATGTAATCTCTCTTAAACAGCTGCCACACTGTCATCCATATCAGTCCCTTCTAGATGCATGCTGTTGTGCATTTCTTGTTAGGGACATCCTGAGCCGATCCCAAACACTGGCATTCTTAAATGGCCGGTTTCAGATGTATTAAGCCTGATCATTTATTTTACGTCAGCTGTCACGCAGGTGTCAAACTAAGTGCGCAATTTATAATAGGAATCCATGACTAAACTGTCTGCTGTGTGGAAAAATGAATGTGTATTGTATGCAGTTCTAGCATTTTGCAACGTGGTAGTAACAACTGATATGGCAACTAAAAGATTTACACTCAGCGGAATACAGCGTGAACATTGTACATGATAAATTACATGCAATTGTCATGTGCATTTGTCAGGAATGTCGATTGTGTAATCAGCAATAAATCTCCAGCATGTGCATTCTAGTTGTGTATGTTTACTATATAGAGCCATAGGTCACTGATAAGGCACACAAAAGTGTGCATGTGATATAATGTGATATTTAAATTGTAGATAATAATTATACAATATTGAAAGCAGTTTTTGTTTAGCTTCTAAGGCCCCGTTTACACTGCCAGTTAAATGTGACCCAATTCCACTATTTATTTATTTTTCTCATATGTGACAGATCGGATCTGTTCTATAAAAGTGTAAACACAAAAAAAAAAAAAAACATATGCATTGGGATATTTAGAGATCAGTTTCAGGCTCTACTTTCTATGTGTAAATAAATCAGATATAAATAGGATATGTGATAATGCGACTATCATGTAAACAGGCCGATTGGATTTATTGAGGCATTCCGTATTGTACGTCATTAAACTTGTAACAATGTGGTACTTCTCCGTGGTTTAATGACGTAGAAGGAAGAACGTGTGTGGAGACACCGACGCAGTAAACAACAACAACAGTGGAAAGTGGATTAGTGGTCGACGGCAGAAGTTACCTGCCTTCTTGCCCTGTGAGGAGATGATTCAGTGGAGGACACCATATATAAACAATAGGCACCAGCTGCGATGACGGCCCTTTCCCTTCTCCTCCACCTCAAAATTTTTTAAAGTTGGGCAAATTTTGCATATTTCGCAGAGCTAAAAGCAAGACAATTTCTTCTATCTTGGCTAGTTTGGAGCAGATGCTAGAACCCGTCCTTACGCATACGCATGCACCGTAAACTGTATGGCAAGTGTAAAGACACGAATCGAATAAGGGTCACAAGTAAAAGAACATGTAAATGGACGGGCAAAAAAAATCAGATATTGGCAACAAATCAGAATTGGGTATCAGGACCTGACAGTGTAAATGGGGACTAAGTGATCTATGGCCCTTAGAAGAAAATGCTGCTGATGTTACACCTGAAATCATATGGAAAGTACCTCATATAATGACTTTTATACTCCAAACTCCCTTCATAACTTTGGTTCATTATTTGAAGTAAATCCTTTGGTGAGATGCAGTAAGTGGCTTCAACACCGAATAAGGCACATAACATATTTATTAGTATGCTAACTAAGCAGTTATGGGTTTATTAATCATGTTGAATCTGTACTACCTGACAAAAGGCTTGTCGTCAATCCCAGAAGAAAGAGCAACTAAAAATAACTTGACTTCTAGTTGATCATTTAGAAAAGTGGCAAAAGGTCGTTTTTTCCAATGAATGATCTGTTGAACTGCATCCCAATCATCACAAATACTGCAGAAGACCTACTGGAACCTGCATGGACCCAAGATTCTCACAGAAATCAGTCAAGTTTGGTGAAGGAAAAGTTATGGTTTGGGGTTACATTCAATATGGGGGTGTGCGAGAGATCTGGAGAGTGGATGGCAACATCAATATCCTTCGGTATTAATAATTTGTGCTGCCCATTACATTACAAACCACAGGAAAGGGCAAATTCTTCAGCAGGATAGCACTCCTTCTCATACTTCAGATTCCACATCAAAGTTCCTGAAAGCAAAGAAGGTCAATGTGCCCCAGGATTGGCCAGCCCAGTCACCAGACATGAATATTATTGAGGGTATCTGGGGTAAGATAGTGGAGAAAGCATTGAAAATGAATCCAATGAATCTTGATGAACTCTGGGAGACTCTTTGACTTTATTAATAAGTTATTTGAGTCATTGCAGAGATGTATGGATGCAGTCCTTCAAGCTCATGGGAGTCATACACAATTTTAATACTTGTTCCACTGCCCATGACTTTATATTCTATACTACACATTATTTCTGTTAAGTGACAAGACTTTTGTCCAAGCAAAGTCAGAACTTTCTGTCCTAATTAAACAATTAAAAATCAAGGCATGACCATATTTTATTTTTGTAAAATAAGCATTATCTAGAGGCCTTTGCCTTTAATATAAGCCACTTCTGATACCAAATGATCAACTAGAAGTCAAGTGATTATTTGTTGTTCCCAAAACTTGGATAGGCAACAAGATTGTTGTCAGGTAGTGTATGAAAGTCTTTGCGTCTTTATCTGAACGATCTTTTATTTTGAAAAATCTTTTATTTTGAAAAATGACTGTATTCTCTTGCTTACATCTTGGTCACTTGAGCGCCCAAAGCAGCAAAATGAGTAAGAAACAAACGTCTTTGGAAAGTGTTCTTGCTTAGCAGAAAAGGCCCAGTGAAGGACCAGTGAACTGGTCAACAAATCAGGTGAATACACCATGTCTGTGTAAGAAGAAGATAAACTGCTGGAGATCAACAATGACGGCGGCCTTTTAGGGGCCGCTAGCATTTTGCGTCTTTTCTGGAGTTCGTGCAAGTTCGTTATTTCCAATGCAGGTGAGCAGGTCATGTGGCAAGAATATACCAATCAGCTTCATACCTTGTATGGAATATACACATTTCAGTAGACTAATTATCTCAGACAAACACAGAACACCCTAACACTGCAGTGCTTTGTAATTTTTTCCAGAAATAAAACTTGTATTAGAGTTGTAGTAATGTTTTGTTAGCTTGTCATCCTCTGAGAAAACAGTTAATGGTCACCTAGCAATCTATGAAAACCCAACCCTGTTGACCAGTCCGCAGTGATAAAAAGGTTGGGGACCGCTGAAATGGTGGACAGCAGATACACTGATTTCTATTGCACCTAGAACTAGGAAAATACATTCGGCAGCAGATACTCAATCAAAAAGCCTGATCATGGTATGCCTTAATGCACCACAAAACCCAATTCACTGAAATCCTGTAGTAACAATAAAGCAGTATGTTTTTTCCTGAAACCATCATGAAGCAGTTCTGTCTGAGAATCACCTGACGTCTCCTGGGGTTTATTCAAATAGGGAAATGACACTTTTTTTAAACACTGAAAACACCAAGACTGAAGTCAAATAAAAATACACGGGAAAGCCCCATAAGCAGAAGAATAGTTTCACAACAGTAGATTACAAAGTAATTTGTGCTCTATTCTCATCAAAAACGTCAACACCTTCCTCCACAGCAAAGCAAATGTGATTACATAAAGCCAGTGGCTCTAAACGCCTGTCTGTTTCTCTGCTGGAGTAATCATATATCTCTCACAAATAACTGACAGCAGCAGGATCCGTGTGCAAAGATCTCCTGCTAGGCTCCGAAATACTCTAAAAGCTTTCTCATCTCGTTAGACGTCAGTAATGCATTCATTTATAGCCTGTTTCACTTTGCGTGCCTCTTTACAAGCTCACTCTTATGGAAAATTTAAAGCCTTTTCACTGCACTGATTATTCATAAACACATCTAGCCGACTGTAGATAAATGTTGTCTGTTTTATTTCCATGGAGGAACGAGCATTCATTTGCATCTCATCAATCTCCCTCTATTTCCTCGTGTTTAAGGAGTCATTGGCAGGGGTGCGAATTCCCCAGAAAGTCACAGATGGATTGGACCGCAAACAAGGCAGACGTATTGAGGTTGAAAGTCGTAATCGGTTTATGCTCAAAACGCAGACGCAGTCACCTTGGAGGGATCGAAACCAAACTAGTTTGATATGCACTTCGGTTTATCCTAACAATGTGAGTGGAACTTAATTTTTGATATCAGATTTCATCAGTCAGTTAGACGCAGCTCATCCTGAGCCAGTTAGACCGGATCCGTTTGGGAAATAAAAGTATTTTCAATCAAACGCTTGAGTTTATTTACAGTTTGCAGCCTTGGATTCTGACTGACCCTATGTGGGCGATGGGACACGTTTTTAAATGGTATCCTGCTGTATGTATTGCTATAGTATACCACGGGCTGGATATGAGTTTTGCAGCAAAGGAGGTATGTTTACATCACAGTGGCTCTTGAGACCCTCGGTCAATGAACAGATCTCCTTCCACACAACCTGCAGGGTTGCTTTGGGAAGGAAGCATAGATGTGAACAAAGTGGTCTGGCTGGCAGACTTTAATAAGATCAATATCTAGCAGTGACTACCGAACACATGAAAAGTGCTATAGGCCTCCATTTTGATTTAGTACAATGGCTTGGGTCCAAAATACCACTAAAGGCAAAATGCTTTCTGGGGATCAGGGCTCCAGAGTGAATATAACAACATAGAAGGATAAGGGAGCCATTGCCTTATAAATGGAAATTACTTTAGTTGCCAGATTTCCTTCTGTAGCCTTAGTGCAGTGAAAGAGTGGTTTACAGTAACGAAGGTAAATGTTTGTTGATGAAGGGAAATATATACATTGCTGGCAGAAAGTTTGAGCTTGGTAATGATTTGTGATTTTGAACATTTTAATTATAATAACTGATTTCTAATAACCACAGATATTTATACAAATATAATTAATTTAAAATATGCAGTTATTCAAGTATTAAGTGTCAAATTATCCCTCGAAATTTCAGTAATAAAAATGTTAGTTATATCTTATGATGTATTATATATTATATTTAAAATTCATTCATTTTCTTTTCTGCTTAGTCTCTTTATTAATCTCGGGTCGCCACAACGGAATGAACCACCAACTTATCCAGCATATGTTTTACGCAGCAAATGCACTTCAACCCATCGCTGGGAAACATCCATACACACTCATTCACACACATACAGTACACTATGGACAGTTTACCCAATTCACCTATACCACATGTCTTTGGACTTGCACGGTAAAACTGGAGCACCCGGAGGAAACCCATGTGAACATGAAGAGGAACTCAAAATTGCCAACTGACCCAGCTGAGGCTTGAACCAGAAACCTTCTTGCTGTGAGGTGAACGTGCTACCCACTGTGCCACCGTGGCGCATGTTATATTTCAAATATAAAACATAAAACTATATTGATAAAAATGTATAAATATAAATATTTTTACATGATTCATTAAGAGTCTACTGATTCATTATGAGTCAATAAGAGTTTTTTATTATTCTATTATTCTACAGTGAAGTTTGTGTGACTGACTAATTTAGTCATCATCAGATGACTTACTTGGGCCAGACGGAATCTGCGGGCATTTTTTGCCATTTCTGTGCAGAATTTTGTTAAAAATCTGCAGAATTATGCAGAATGATTTTGGGAGTATCATAACTAAATCCTTAATATATAAATAAAAAGTAATACCTTTTTACATTTTATTTAATGTTTACAATGCAAATTCAATTGCATCCACTTTATTAGGTAAACAAAGCAAGTCTTTTGTATAAAATATCTTCTAAAAGACTGAAAATAGCATTTTACAAACTGTATTGAAAATAAATCATTTGACTATTTTCATATTAGTGAATAATATTACTGAAATTAATTTAAAAACTCAATAAATATAAATCTACACACATTTACAACAGTAAATAAACAGAATCAATGATGGGCCAAAAATCTGCATAAATCTGCGTAATTCTGCGCGCGCAGATTCCGTGTGGGCCTACTTATGACTGACTAGTACAACTAATAGTAATAGTTCTAATGCTAATTTTGTTGTTAAAACTGGTTTGCCTTTATTTACTAGGACAGAAAAAGTAAGTATATATCAAATAGACTAAATTATTGTAATTTTGGTCTCAGTTTATAATATGGTTGTATTAGTTATTAATGTCAATGTATTTACTTACATGAATAAATAATGAACAATACATTAAATACAGTATTTAATCATTGTTGTTAATTCATGTGTGTGTAACTAAAGTTAACAAGCACAGTGTTAGATTTTAATAATGCATTAGTAAATTTTAAACTACTATTAACCTTTCTGCCGTGTTCAATCTGACAGATTTACAACTTTAAACACTCATAGATCAAAAAAAAAATAAAACGCTCATAAACATTACACTTCTTGTGTGATCGTATTCTTATATATGTATATATATATATATACGGTCACACAATAAGGCTAATGTCAATAAGGCTAAGTTAATAAGGCTAAGTTAATAAATAAGAATGAACAATAGTTGTAAAACATGTATTAACCTTTCTGTCGTGTTCACCTCCACCTTACTTTAGTGCAAGGTCTCATTAGACACTTGACAGTCTCATTGTTGCAGAAAGGCTTGAATTAACTCCACAACAAATACATCAAGCAATCATTAGGAAAGTTCTTACTGTAGTATTTCTCACAAACGTTACATGAGATCTGCTTCTGTCATGTCTGTCACTATGCTGTTTATCTGACACAGCTGTAGATTAAGGCCCCCTCTGGCAGCCACGTGGGAACGGGGGGCTGGGAGAACTAGCATTAAAGATACAGGCACCGTAAACAGCTACTGTACATAGTGTTGATAGCAGAAAAATCCCAATGTTCTGAAAGGTATAGTAAATAATCTGATGGGTGTTTTGAGCTGAAACTTTACAGAAACAGTCTGGAGACACAAGTGACTTTTCTTGAAATCTCGAAAATGGGGTAAAATAGGTGCCCTTTAACTAACATTAACTAATGTAACCTTATTTTAAAGTGTGACCAAAATTACAATATATATAATATATTTTATATATACTTACTTTTTCTGATCTAGTAAATAAAGGCAAACTATTTATTAACAACAAACTTAGCATTAGTATTATTACTATTGGATGTACTAGTCAGTCATAAGTCAGTCATGATGATGACTAATTATTAAAATAAAAACCTCTTATTTATCCACTGAGCCTAATTTAAACCAAGTCAACGAATAATTTGACTCACAAATCATTTGATTTTGAATCAGACATCATGGCTCCTACAGTAGATTTAGGTACAGTATATTTTGCAAGACAACGCATAATAAGACAGCAATCTCTGGATCTCAAGTCTAAAATGCAAAATGTTGCAATATTTGGTAGCTTTTGTTCCGTTTGTGATCACTTAAGATGCATTCTGGAGCCCTGCAACTACGACTTTACTGCCAAAGTGCTTTAAACAGCAACAACTGCACACTGGTTTCCTATGGCAATGGGCTTCTGACATCATTATGGAACTTGATGAACTCTATCCTTGTAGAAATAGATCCTGGAGTGTTCCTGATCATTAACTTCATTAAGTTAGTCTGGTCAAAGCTTCTGGTAGAACGGATGAGTGCAAAAAAGGAGGAGATAACTTTCCCACAGGCCTTCCCTTAGGCCTCACTGCTCAAGCTGAAAACACAGGCTGACACGCAGCGCACAAACACATAGAGAAAGAGAGAGAAAGAGAGATTAAAGGATGTTTGGATACATGCCTGGGGCCTCCTTTATATAGGCAGATTCCACCGTATTCAGGGAGAAGATGGGCTTGATCCCTCACTTGATTCTGCCTCTCATCTCTGAATGATGCTACAGAGAGACGTTCACTTAACCTCCTTCACATTTCTGCCCTGCAGCCAGCCTGAAATACAGATGAAGGATACCTTAATATGTGGACCGCATCCTCTGGCTTACTTTTCAGAGGCCGTTACGAAGGCTTTGCTGCGCTAATACTTGCAAATATAAACCATAAAGTAACTTATATTGAAGAGAGGAGGAATAGTTCATTCAATAAAAACAAAGAAAAAAAAATAAATGAAAGTTCACCCTCGTGTTGTTCAAACCTCTTTTCAAAATAATGAAAAGAGAAAGCGAGTGAAAATTTATATTAAAAAACTATAAATATACAAAATATCATAATAATAGGGATTCAAAATACTTAGAATGATGTATCATATCAAAGTAAAAGTCAAGTCAAAGTCAGTTTGTCAATTCAACCACATGTACAGGACATACAGACAATCGATATTGCGTTACTCTCAGACCCTTGGTGCCTAACATAAGATATTAATACAAAAAGTAGAATTTTAAAAAGAAATGACAATAAACACAATTGCACGTATATTATAGTCTAAAAATATAATGTTCTATTGTTTTATGAACACATTATTAAGGCAAATCAATTGCTTTATTATTCATTTATAAACCGGACATTACTCTCCGGGTTGTGGCTGGAAGGGCATCCGCCACATAAAAAACAATTATTTGCCAGTTCATTCCACTGTTGTGACCCCTGATAAATTAGGTCTAAGACGAAGGAAAGTGAGTGAGTACACTGCACATCACTTCATGTGTCAAAAGTGAAGATTCATAAACTAATTTAGAGAGGAGCACGTGATATGATTAAGCACGCCTGGCTGCTCATCTGTAATCAGTAATCATAATCCAATCAGAGTGATCCAAGCTTACTATAAATGGACTGTTTTCTCCTTACTGCTCTATCTTCGTTTTGGAAGAATCCCCTCTTCCACCCCATCTCCTCCTTTCCCTCCCTTTTCTAAGGGGAAGCTCTCGAGACCTACCTGATTTTTGATCCCATATATGCTTATTGACTGGGCGGGAGCTTTCGGCTCAAGCATCTCCGAGCTCAGGGTTCTCTCCCAGGACAGCATGCCAAACCGGCTATAAACGCTAAGCATATCTAAGTCTGAACTCTTGAAATACAGTTTGATGAATGTAAGATTTTCAGTGAATAATGTTTATTTAATCACTCTCATGCCAAACTTGTTTTTTCTTCCGTTGAACTTAAAATGAAGATATTTTAAAGAATGTCTCAGCATTTAATAAAACCCAAAGGCAACCAAAAGTTCCACATTCTTCAAAATAGATTATTTTTAATACAATTTTCAATCATACAGGTATGGAAATAAACTGCAATAATTTTTTTTTTTTTTGTAGTCAAAATATCAAAAGCTTCTTAAATCAAGACGCATTTTCTAGAATTATATCTAGAATTTCTGGAAAAATATTCAGAATATTGAATATTCAGTAAATAATACAAAATAATACAAAATATTTAGAAATAATGTGTCAAAATTAGTTTCTGCTTTAAAAATGCTAAATAGTCTCTCAGTCACACAATAAAATGATCTTGTTTTGGATTTGAAATACGATTATTTAAAACCCGCTTGAAATTTTTGACTTATTCATTAATTTTCCATCGGTTTAGACTCTATTTCAGAGGTTGCCACAATGGAATGAACCGCCAATTATTCTAGCATATGTTTTACGCAGAGGACGCCCTTCCACCCGCAACCCAGTACTGGGAAACACCCATTTACTCTCGCATTCACATACACACTCATACACTACGGCCAATTAGGTTGATTCAATTCACCTATACAGCATGTCTTTGAAACTGGAGCACCCAAAGGAAACCCACGCAAACATGGGGAGAACATGCAAACTCCACACATAAAAGCCAACTGACCCAGTAGCAGTCTTGTTGTTAGGCGACAGTGCTAACCACTGAGCCACCATGCTCCCATTTTTGTTTGTAGTCCAAATATCTAAAAACTTTTAAATCAAGAAACAATTTCTAGAACTATATCTAGAATCTAGATGTTTAAGTAAACAACTTTTGTTTTGTTTTCAGAAACAATAATTCAAAATTCATTATAAATGCTAAATAATTAATGCCATAATAAAATAATATTGTTTTTGGTTTGAAATAAGACTATTTACCCCACTGCTAAGACTATTTAGCTTGTTTTAAAGGAAAAAAATCACTTAATTTTGACTTATTATTTCTAAAACAAAAAAACAAACAAAAAAAACAAACAAACAAACAAACAAAAAAACTGTATATTCTTTACTTGTCTAGTAAATACTTCTTGATTGTATTTTTTTGTATTGCATTGTGCTTCATGAAGTAATTTTTATATATTTTGACCAGAAACAAGACAAAAACCTTAGCATTTTTTACACTGTGTTTGAATAAATTACATTACAAATATCCAGCATAGCTTCAAAAGTATTTTTTAAAAGTAAAAAAAATAAATAACCCAAACACACCAAGATACATGCACACAGTATGGGAACACCTCTATGTCACGCTGTTGTTGCATAATGTTTTAACTGCACAGCTTTCATTTTACAGATAGAGATTTGAAACCATGATACATGTTCTTGTTCTGTTGACTCTTTCTGTCCCATGATGATCTCTTCTCCTCCCTCATCGTATTATAGTTTATTGGACTGTGCAGGAGAGATGTTTTCTTGAGAATATCGTTCTCGCTTTCCTCTTACCAGCATATCAAACAAGTTCAAGGACTGACCGAGGGCATGTTTTTGGGGTCAGTTGTTCAAAATTGGTCTGGGACTGTATAAGATGTATTTATTTATTTACTTTCATGGTGTCTTTTGGTGGTTTCCATCTCTCTCTCTTTAATCTACTGGTGGTGACACAATACAAATGTTGTCATGTAGAGTTTTTTATTAGATAAAATAACAAAAAGGTGTCATCTTTTCAAAATGTTATATTAATGTTTACAGTTCAGAAAGCAATATTTGGCGGATTAACCCTGATTTACTCCTGATATTTACTTTGAGATTAACTAAAGCTTAAAAAGTGCACTTCATAAGTTGACACAGAAAGAAAACCTTTAAATATATACACTCACCGGCCACTTTATTAGGTATACTATACTAGTACCGGGTTGGACCCCCTATTGCCTTCAGAACTGCGTTAATCTTTTGTGGCATAGATTCAACTGGAAATATTCCTCAGAGATTTTGGTCCATACTTACAGGATAGCTGACTGTCGGCTGCACATTCATGATGCAAATCTCCCATTCCACCACATCCCAAATGTGCTCTCTATTGGATTGAGATCTGGTGACTGTGAAGGCTATTTAATTACATTGAACTCATTGTCATGTTTAAGAAACCAGTCTGAGATAATTTATGAGATGGCGCATTATCCTACTGGAAGTAGCCATCAGAAGATGGGTACACTGTGGTCATAAAGGGATGGACATGGTCAGCAATAATACTCAGGTAGGCTGTGGGGTTGACACAATGCACAATTGGCACTAATGGGACCACCACCACCACCAGCCTGAATCGTTGATACAAGGCAAGATGGATCCATGCTTTCATGTTGTTGACACCTAATTCTGACCCTACCATCCAAATGTTGCAGCAGAAATTGACACATTTTTCCAATCTTCTATTGTCTAATTTTGGTGAGCCTGTGAGAATTGAGAAATATGTGAGAATATATGTGAGATATATGTGAGAATATATATATATATATATACTGTGTGTCCCTATATATATATATATACAAGCATCCCTATATATATAAGGAATGCACCGATATGGATTTTTGGGCCGACATTGATAACCGATAACTCCTTTGATTTGGAGGCCGATAACCGATATGTGTATATATA
>CAIGQQ010038995.1:1623448-1642220 GCA_903798035.1 Danio albolineatus
CGGATGTCTTTGTGTGTGATGTGCATGTCACATGAGGAAAGGTGAGAACGGGATAGTATTGCTGAAGCATCATGACTCTGGGCTAAACTAACCACAATAAGAGACGCCCCCTTGTCTCACACACACTGCACTGTAAATTACAGGACAACATGAAAAGAGGAACAATAAAGCAGAGAAAAGGGGAGTGTTTGAGACATTAAAAAGCCCAGTGTGAGAGAAACACAAAAAAAAGAGGAGGGAGAATCCACCTCACATTGTATTTGTTTAGACTTGTCACAGCGTATCAGAAGTTTGCTTTACTTTGAGCTGTGAGAACACCTTCCACTCAGGCCTCTCATGTGGCACTGCGAGTCAATGTGTGTGTGCTACTGAGAGAGCCAACAAGATGCCCAGAAGGACTGTGTCAGTTCCCCATCCCAACGGGGATCCAACTCCGATTAATTTTGAAGAAAAAGAGCCTCTCAGATCAAATGAAGAGCCCCCGAAGGAGAAAGTGGAGCTGCGGAAGAAGGTGACCCTGCTCCGAGGAATCTCCATCATCATCGGGACGATTATTGGAGCAGGAATATTCATCTCTCCCAAGGGAATATTGCAGAACTCAGGCAGTGTGGGAATGTCACTGGTGGTGTGGGTCGCATGTGGGATTTTGTCTCTTTTTGGTGAGTGTCAAATGCACATAGATATAGTACATACACTGAAAAAATAAATGACTCATGGGATTTACTACATTTTTTAAAGGTTATATGGGCTACAATTTATTACAAGTTACAAATTTTCTATGGGCTGAATTTAAACACACACCTTAAGTTTGTTTGTTTAAATTCAGCCCATATACATTGTCTGCAATCACTTACCTTCAAAAAAATTTAGTAAATCCAATGAATGATTTGGTTCAGTGTATGCAAGCTTGAGTGTATTAAAGTGATAGTTGAAGCAAAAATGAAAATTTACTCACTATTTACTCAGGCTTCATGTGGTACCAAACTTTTTATGAGTTTATTTCTTCTGCTAAACCCTAAAGACGATATTTTGAAGAAAGCTGAAAACCCTTGACTTCCATAGTAAAATAATTTATGTTGTTACTGGTTACCGGTAACATTCTTCAAAATATCTTCTTCTGTGTTTAACAGAAGTAAGACTGTCAGACAGGTAAATAGTGAGTAAACGGACAAAATTGTCAGTATTTTTGGTGAGCTATCGCTTTAATGTGCACATGCTCTCGTATTGTTTTTCACATATGTTTGCAAACTTCAATAAATGGCCTAAATATTTCACCCACTCGTCTGGAACAATCGGCTTCTTAGTTCCTGATAGAACCCACGGTTGCATTGTAATTAGAATTTGAGGAATTACAGATGCTGACTTAACCTTTTGTGTGTGGTTTTGAAACTGGGGTTTACCTCACAGCACCTTTGACGTCATAGCCATTCATTAGGACACATCACTTTACTAACAGGAAGATGAGTGTTTTTAAAGCCACGCACACAAAGTGTTTCATCATACACGGTTTGAACGCTGTAGCGAATGCCCTAAATGATCACTCATGACAAACATGACAAAACCAACAAAACACTCTACACTATAAATTAAACACTCTACATTTGAAATTAAATATATACTGCATAAAATATATTATAAAGAAAATAAATACTGTATTAAATTTATAAAGCAGATATAGTATAAATATGCTATAGTATAAAGGGGTCAAATCTTAATGAATTTTTTTGGACCAAGTAAAGTTACCATTACCGATGGCTTGTTTGGGATTGAATCTAAACTGTATCCCTTAGTCATTGTTAATGAAACCTAAAACATTAAACCAAAATCTTTTTTCTTGCCTCAAATTAACTGAATGAATGAATGAATGAATGAATGAATAAATAAATAAATAAGGGCGCCACGGTGGGGTAGTGAGTAGCATGTTCGCCTCACAGCAAGAAGGTCGCTGGTTCGAACCTCGGTTGGGTCAGTTGGCATTTCTGTGTGGAGTTTGCATGTTCTACCCGTGGTTGCGTGGGTTTCCTCTGGGTGCACCGATTTCCACCACAAGTCCAAAGACATGGTATAGGTGAATTGGGTAGGCTAAACTGTCCATAGTGTATGAGTGTGTATGGATGTTTCCCAGAGATGGGTTGCAGCTGGAAGGGCATCCACTGCGTAAAACATATGCTGGATAAGTTGGCGGTTCATTCCGCTGTGGCGACCCCAGATTAATAAAGGGACTAAGCCGACAAGAAAATGAATGAATGAATGAATGAATAAATAAATAAATAAATCTTTCACAATAAGTACAGTTGTTTGGTTCCACACACTACTTTCGTGTCTTCTCATTTCCATTTATTAGAAGTACTTTTAAGTTTGGCATTTAAAAAATAAATTAAGTTATTATCAAAGTTTTGTGTTACAAACGTTCTGATTTTAATAGCCTTAAATATTATTGTCTTAAAATAAAGTATTTGTATTTATTAACCTTTATTATCAGTTTATTTCTATTGCATCTTTTTCTAGCAAGATCTGGCATTGCAAATAAGTCAAGGTTTGTATGTGTTTCCAGTTCGCACATAAGGAGGACAGACACATCACTGATAAATGTTTAAATACATCATTAACATTGTGTTCTATACACACTTAGTAAAAAGCTGTCACTACCTGAATTTTACATGAATTAGTTCAATTGTGAATGTGGCTACTCAATGTATGTGGCCTTCGTTGACTCAGAGAAATATTCTATTATCATTTATTCAGCCTCGTGACATTGCAAACATTTTTCCAAAGCACAATAATAAACAACCTCTGCAGGTCTCAGCTGTTCTCATCCACACAATCAAAGTAAATGGAGACAACGGGCCGTCAAAGAAATGGGCAAATGAAAAAAGTCTGACGAAACTTTCCTGATGCAATTGTATAGTAGCTTAGTGTGAGGAACAGAGAAACTGAAGTCATTTTTCACAAAATAATAATAATAATAATAATAATAATAATAATAATAATAATAATAATAATAATAATAATAATAATAATAATAATAATAATAATAATAATAATAAAAGTAGTTAAAAGTCTTAAAAAGCTTGTTGGTCATGATCACACTCCAAATAACTAAACTGAAAATCTACATACTGTATAATTTATTTATTTATTTATTTATTTATTTATTTATTTATTTATTTATTTATTTATTTATTTGTTTGTTTGTTTGTTTACTTATTTATCAAGAGAATAACTTAATTATTGCTATCATATTTAGAAGAATGAATATTCCTGTTTTAAAATACAGTACTGAGGAAAAAGCTGTGTGTTCAGATAGTAAATGTAAAAACATCATCTTGCAATAGTTGCTCATTGCTTACATTGCAAAATAACAGACAAATTAAGCAACTCCTAATAATCATTTCCCCAAAATCAAGTATAAAAACCCCCACAACCAGTCATAAAGCATAATTTGGCATAATGTATAATCTATTGTCCGCTGACCAGCAATCCTATATGTCAAAATAAAATGGATTGATGTGACATTAGTTTAAAATAATATATTGTATTAAACAGCATTTCTGTTATTTTAACCATTTTATTAGTATTTAATACATTGTTTCAAACTGCCACTGAAACAACAGTTCAGAAACCAATAGCTTCAAAGTTGAAAGGATAAATACATTGAAAACACACGTGAACTATAAATATGGGTGACTGGTAATTAATGGGCAACCAAATGCTCCATTTATTTTAATAAATTGTTTGTGTATGTGTATTTATTCAGGTATGATTTTTTTATATAGTTAATTTCTACATGTACTTCAGGTGATTAAAATTTATTAAATAAAGTCGTCACTAGAGTGTCTCCTTTTCAAAAGGTGCATGTTTTTACTTTTAGGTACTATAGACTGTACACTTTGCTCACTAAAGTTACCAAAATCTAACCTATACACACAGCTGTGTTCATATTGAACATTTGTACCTTTATTTCTGACATTAGCTTCACTATAAACACTACTTAACCCTTGTGTACTGTTCAAATTAACTACCCTTTCATGGCTGTTTTGCCCCATTGACTTCCATAAAAATGAAATTTTTTGATTGTAAAGGCTTGATTGTTGGTGATTTTCTCTGTTAGGAAGAGGTAAAATATCTGACATTTTCTAGAACAGGATATGGCAAGATCCGGTGTCCTGACATTTTATTCTACCCGTCAGATTATGCTACCAACACTATATTTGAATGGTTCTGAGGTTGGGGTTAGAGATTAGGTAGGTTAGGGTGATGTTACAGCTTCTTATCGCACTACTCCACATTACAATTTACACTAGTAGTAAAATCTGATGGGTAGCATATTGCGTCATCAGAATGTGCTACCTACTTTTTAAAATGGGAGGTAGGACAATCTGACAAGGTAGGACAAATCGACAGAACACCGGCTCAAATTAAGCACTAATCCTAACATAACAAAAGGGTAGTACATTTAAATGTATTGTTAATTTTTTTTTACATTTTCAATGCATTTTCCCAAAATTTGTGTCAAAATAGCATTTGTCACTAAAAATCATTCCATTTGCTGAAGAACAGAGAAAATTGTGGCCAAATTCTGGCTTAAAACCACCCCAGAGTGTACAGTATAAAAAAATCCCTAACAGCAAGCAAGGGTTAAAAAAAAATCAATGCATAACTAAGGACCCCAGCTTTTACAGATAGTCACTAAGAGAGAAACCCGGTTTATGCATGAAGAACCTTGACTCGTGACCTCTCTAATGCGTAATGTGTGCATCAGTGCTTGATGGAGGCCGATATTGTCTTACGCTGCACTTTGATGCTGAGGAGAGCAGTCTGACACCGCGGAGGCTGACGGGTGTCGGAGAAGAATTAGTTTGTGTATAAGAAGAGCATTGTTTGACAGTGTGTTTATTCATGTGTATGTCAGGAGTCATTTCACACTTGTCAGCTTTCCTTTGTGTGCAGCAGCCCCGCAGGCTTTGAGGAAAAGCCGAGCCGCAGCTTTAAAAAAAAAAAACTGTCCATTCATCCACTATTTCTCTCAGAGAGACTCAAATCTGCATTGTGAACTCTCCATGTATTTTAGAGCTCTCTTTACATTGGCGTTTTGAAGCTCAGAAGAGTCAAGGGCTGCGAGTGAAGAAAGGCTTTGATTCGAACTGAGTATTCATTAAAACATTAAAATGCACAGAGCTGTAAAGAGCTTGACCTCTCAGAGAGCGAACAGATGGTGGTAATGAACTGACTTAACCATGTGCCTTTAGCTTTGCTTTGCAGGTGTAGAAATCTTGCCACCTTACTGAATAGTCACGGCACTCACTTTCCAACTATGGCCATTGTCCAGTCACTATCACCTCATTTTGCTAAAGTATAAAAGTATTCATTTTTTTCCCCTGACTAGTTCTTTCCTTTGTCCCTTTCAGGAGCTTTATCGTATGCTGAGCTGGGTACCTGCATTAAAAAGTCTGGTGGTCATTACACGTACATTCTGGAGGCGTTTGGGCCACAAGTGGCTTTTGTGCGATTGTGGGCCGACATGATTGCCATAAGGTCAGTAAATCTTCTTTCATCCTCCGTCTTCATCGTCGGGTCTCTGGAGCGCTGCCAGAATAAACAAACGCAATCCGCGCAACATCGCAAATAAACACGAGCAAACCCTCCCTGATGAAGGCTACCGCTCAATATTACTGCTGGCCTCTAGTAGCTATAGAATAAAAAACCTGAGATGAAGTGCTTTGTGGCAATGAGCGAAGCATCAGGGACACTCTCACGCAAAGGATCAAGGGCTGAATTCATGTGTAATCACAATAACATGAAGAGTAAAATCTGTAGGTGAAACAAATTTGACATGAAAAGAAAATTAAACATGGGAAAGCTTCAACTCAGACTATGGTTAGTTTACTTTAGACATTCTGTGGCCTATGGCCCTATGAATGTAATGCCAAAAATTCAAGAGAACAAATATTTTTTAAAGGGCGACACGGTGGCGCAATAGGTAGTGCTGTCGCCTCACAGCAAGAAGGTCGCTGGTTCGAGCCTCGGCTGGGTCAGTTGGCATTTCTGTGTGGAGTTTGCATTTTCTCCCCGTGTTCGTGTGGGTTTCCTCCGGGTGCTCCGGTTTCCCCCACAGTCCAAAGATATGCGGTACAGGTGAATTGGGTAAGCTAAATTGTCCATAGTGTATGTGTGTGAATGAGTGTGTATGGATGTTTCACAGAGATGGGTTTCAGCTGGAAGGGCATCCGCTGCGTAAAACAAATGCTGAATAAGTTGGCGGTTCATTCCGCTGTGGCGACCCCGGATTAATAAAGGGACTAAGCTGTAAGGAAAATGAATGAATGAATGAAATATTTTTTAACTGTCCATTTCAATAAGTTAATCAGGTGTCCTCTAAGTTTAGTTTAGTCAATGTGATTGATGTAAGTTGAGATTACTAGAAAAAGTTAAGTTGCTTCAACTAAAAGTTAAGGCAGCAAGATTTTTTACAGTGCATTTTCACCTGAATTTGATCATAAATGATCAAACAAGACTGGCTTATACCTGCCTATTATTAATATATTAACTGCTTGTTAGTAATTATAAAGTACAATCTTATTCTGCAGCCTGAATCCTACCCAAGCTAATTAGTCCATTATTAAGCTAGTAGTGTTAATGGTTTGATAGTACAATGCATTGTGAAGTGTTACCCAAATGACCATTTCCACCTCATATTAACATGCATCTCTAGTGGCCACTTGTGTTTGGATTTTGTCAATAGCATTACATCTTGTTTTGACATTTTCTTTATGTGACCCTAGACCACAAAACTAGTCATAAAAGTCAATTTTTCTTTCTTTATTTATTTATTATTTTCTTTATTTATGTATTTACTTACTTATTAACTTATTCACTTACTTACACTTTTAAAAGCCTAAAGTTGAAGTCTTCAACATCTTGACAGATTTTTGGTATAAAAGAAAAATACATATTTTTTGACTCTCACATTTTTGTTTATTATTTAAAAATGTGCCGGCACAATATAATACTAGTTTTGTGGTCCAGGGTCACATATAAGTTGAGGAAACTCTCAGTGTCATGGATGAGTACTAATCAATGAAAGAACCTAAGATATTTGACTTAAAAGCAAAACGAAGAAAAACGAGCGTGTGAAAAGGGTGTGAATGGCAATTGTAATTTTGACTATAATCCATATTACACATAGTGCTGCACAAGATGAATACTGTGCCTTGTTTTAATGAACTTTCTCAAAACACATCCCATAACGATAACATTTTAGGTCAGTAGTAACTATTGTACATCTAGAGGTGGTCAAAGCAGACAAGTTAAAACATTTTGGTCCATATTTACACCTGTATTTAGTCTTATTCCCTAGTGATCTGATAACATAAATTTGTCTTAATGCCAGGTGTGAACAGGACCTATGTTTTGCCTTATGTCAACTAACAGTTATATCCGTAGACTGTCTGCTTAAAAGCATAGTTCACCCAAAAATGAAAATCCTGTCATTGTTTACTCACCATTTCGGAAAATGTTATTCATTAACATCCATAGCATTTGCTTTTCCCACTATGGATGTCAATAGCTATTGGTTTCAAACACTCTTTAAAATATTCTCCTTTTTGTTCAACAGTAAAAAGAAAATGTAAAACGTTTGCAAAGGTCTCCAAGTACTAATAGACAGTGAGTTGACAATTGATGATAGTTACATTTAGTCAGTAGACCATACCTGTCAACCCTCTCGTTTTTCCCGGGATTCTCCCGTATTTTACAGTTCTATCCCGCTATCATCCCGTAAATGTATTTTCCCGTATTTCTCCCGTATTTTCAGTCGTTCTCCGTAGGGTGTCAATAAACATAAAAGAGCCGATCCTCCCTATACGCAACCCATACCGCCGAACCACCAGGAGCCGCCCTTGCTCTTAAATCTGTTGGAATCTCACTGTGCTTTCGTTTTATTTAGGCATGAAACATTGAAATAAATATAAAAACGGCAGGATTCCCTTTCCTTTTTATTACAGGTGCCGCCGCTCCTCCTGTGCAATCTTCAAAACAGTCATAAAGCAGTGTCAGCTGACGCGTCTGTAGTGATAAACAGACGCTGTTTCCCAAACGGATTCTGTACACTCGATTAGAAGCAGAGCGAAAGTGGATACTGGGTTTTGTGTTTGTGTTTGAACAGATTTATACACATAATTAATAATAATAACATCTAAAGATGTCGATCTTGATGAGGTTTTTTTTCAAACACAAATAATATTTTTCCTAAATGAGCATAAAACTTTAGGAAAGCAATCGAATGCTTTTATTATAACTATATTTGTAAACTTCTTTTATTTATAACAGTGACACCTCTGTTATTTAATGTAATCAAACTAAAAATCTAAATAAATGAGATTCATTCACTGCTCGGGGTGATCCCTTATTTTCACATCCCAATGTTGACAGGTATGCAGTAGACTGACTATTAACATTAACATATATCACACAGACATACTCTAATGATAGTCAGTTGACATGTATTTGCATGTAAGTTACTTATAATCAACAGAATGCCTAAAAGGAACCAGGGACAGCAAACGCAACCTAAGATCTAGCACAATCATGATTTTTCCCAGTTTTATAACTGCTTCTACTTCTCTTTGGAACACTGGCGTTTTATGAGTGATTACAAGATGTTCGGCACCGTACACTAAGTGCTCAGAGCTCATTTTCTCATCTTGAAGACCCGCAGGTTTGGCTGTGATCGCTCTGGCATTTGGCCGCTACATTTTAGAGCCCATCTTCATGCCATGTGGAGTTCCTGAAATTGCAATTAAACTGGCTACCACCATTGGAATCAGTAAGTTAGAGCCATTACTGAATGATTGCAGTGCATACATACAGCCTGGTTTTATGTGTGCAATATTTAACATGTGTTACTGTATTCTGTATTTCTCTTCTTTACAGCTATAGTAATGTATCTAAACAGCATGAGTGTAAGCTGGACTGCCAGACTCCAGATCTTCCTCACATTCAGCAAACTGCTCGCCATTGCCATCATCATAGTTCCTGGATTATACCAACTTTTCAAAGGTATTTATATCATGGATATTACACATTAGTACTGTATATTTTTCAATATATTCACCACTGTTATAAAGTTTGGGAGTCAGCAAGTATACTGATGAACCAAAACTTTATGCCCAGTTACAGGTGAAGGTAATATGCATTTAGCTTCCTGACAAAGCCACATATTAAAGTCTGGCTAAAATAGATTGAGGGCAAATAATCAGTTCTTGTACTCAGGAGTTCGGGTTTTAAAGAATCTGCAAATTCTTGCTGCGATAACGCTTTATTTTGATGGTCCCTATTGCACATTTTGTTGACAACTACATGCCGATTACTTCTCATTTGATTCTTCTTCATACATTTAACTGACTATAAAAAAATTTAGCAAGTAGGCTACATGTCGACCTACACTAACCCCAACCTAACAGTTTACTCATAATCTATTGAGAATTAGTTGGCATGTAGATGCAATATTACTTCAATGCAATAAAATGCGTTAAAATGATCATCAAAATAAAGTGATACCTTTATTTATTTTTATTTTTTAAATGTAATAAAAGCTAATACTACATGGCAAAAGTCCTTTTATGATCTATAAAATTTCTAATTGAACGTAAAGGTTGTGTTTTATGAAGAAAATATACTAATATTTAATTTCTTAGTCTTAATGTGCATTTCTAAGAACTTAATTCTAAAAAAATACTAGACAGTTATCTTAATATTTAGATTTTGTGAAGCCTCATACTGCATATTTTCAAATAGTTTCATCTCAGCCAAATATGGTCATATCTTAATCCACATGTACTGTACATCAAAGAACAGCTTATTTATTCAGCTGCTTTAGTTGATGTATACTGTAAATCTCCAGTTAATGACCCTCGTGTTTTTGTGGTTTAGAGTCATATAACTATAATACCCTGACTTTTTCTAAGTATGTGTATATTTAATTCTGGCATTGTTATTTTATTAAAATTACAAAACGTTAAACACACTGTAAAGAATATCTGTAATTTTATGGTTTATTTCCGGCAGCTGAGGTGCCAGAAATAAACCATAAAATAATGGCCATTAAATTACAGAAATTTACTGTAAAATAACAGAGGTTGAATTTACCAGAAATTTACAAGTATTTGATAAATTTACCAGAAATTTAAATTTAAGGAAATTTCTGTAATTTAATGTCTGTTGTTTTACAGTAAATTTCTATAATTTAGTGTCTGTTATTTTACAGTAAATTTCTGTAATTTAATGTCCGTTATTTTACAATTTATTTCCAGCAACCCAGCTGCTGGAAATAAACCATACAATTACGGATTTTCTTTTTACAGTGTATAGCATACATTTCTGTGTCCACTATTGTTTTCTCACCCCTTTGAATATGCATGCATCTGTTAGCTAGCAACTTTCTGCTGACAAACACACAACTTTCTGATAAAAAAAACAAACAATACAAAACTGTACTTTAGACATTTCTTTTAAACTTTAGAAAACAACATTTTTTCTTTGCTCTCCTGCTTGCTTGGTAAAGTGAGGTACGTATGCACATTCGCAGGCAGTAATTTACAATTAGTAAGCTATATACAGTGGGAAAAATACGTTTTGAAGACGTCATGTTTTTTTCCTGGAAATAACATTTCTAAAAGAGCTGCTGACAGGGAATTGAACCAGATTTTGATAAAAACCCAAACAATACAAACATAAAAATAATTAATAAGAAAAAAATAATCTGAAAAATGAGTTGTGTGTAAGTACAATGGAGTGACACGAGGAGAATGTGCTGAACTACTGAAATGTATCTAATACTTTATATAAAAGGCTTTTTTTTTGGTGATGCCAGCTTAAAGGCGCCTCTCATATAGAGATTGAAGTCACATGCATTGCTTAGGTGTGAGTTGACCACTTCAACAGGTTCTGTGGGTCTTGTCTATCAAATCAAAGCTTCAATGTGTATTTTCTATTGGATTAAAGTCTGGTGATTAGCTGGGCCATTCTACAGCTTGATTTTCTTTCTCTGAAACCATTTGAGAGTTTCCTTGGCTGTGTTTTGGATTATTGTCTTGCTGAAATGTCCACCCTGGTTTCATCTTCATCATCCTAATAATGTAGATGTTAGACTGAAGCAGCTAATATTCATTTACAACAAGGAAGCGCGGAGGGTTGCTGAAGAACTACAGAAAGATTTCAGCTGCTGTCTGAGCTTTCACTGCCTTTTTATACCTCCCTTTCTTCATGTGTTCAATACTTTTTTAACTACATCATTTCATTTTATTACACATAACTTCATTTCTAAATGATTTAGTTTTGTTTTGTTTGCATATATGGATTTCTTTGGTTGTTAACAACATCCGGGGAAAATTTCAAGTCAACAGCACCTTTAGAAATATGTTTTCTGAGAAAAATGATGGTGTTCAATACTTAGTTTCCCGGCTTAAACATATTTTTAGAGTAATTACTTCATAAAATACAATGACAGCAGTCAAAGTTTAATTCAAAAATCTCAATAGAAGTTTTGGATGTAAACATGATGTGTGCAAAATTTGGTATTCTTGAATGGTCAGAATGATTGCAATGACCATTGTAATAGCTATAGAATTCTGCTAGTTTCTTTAATTTATTGGCTCATATGTGACTACGTTTATAATTTTACTAAAGATAAAATTATGAAAATATAAAATGTTCATTAAAAAATTTAGGTCAGGACACAATAAAATTAGAGACAACATTAAGTCTACAATGATGCTGATAGTTTATCATTGGTTACAGGGGAGACCAAAAACTTTGAGAATGCATTTGAAGTCAACACAGCACATTTGTCAGGACTTCCTCTCGCTTTCTACTCCGGGATGTACGCTTATGCCGGCTGGTGAGCCCACCTTCTAATTCCACCCAAATCTCATAACGCCCATAATATCTTTGAGAACATTTTTTTGTTTTTCGCCTCTCACAGGTTTTACTTGAACTTCGTGACTGAGGAGGTGGAGAATCCTGAGAGGTTAGTGATTGGATATTACACAAATGGCTTCAGTGGAAGTGGTTTGATGGTTTAATTCAGCTGTTTCTCGCATTGAATAGCAAATGGCAGTGATGACTTAAGTGTTAATTTCCGTTCCCCAGGACGGTGCCTCTTGCCATCTGCATCTCCATGGTGATAGTAATGATCTGCTACACACTGACAAACGTGGCGTACTACACTGTGATGTCAGCAGACGAGCTGTTAGCCTCTAACGCAGTAGCTGTGGTAGGTCAATGCCTGTCTTTAGACTTCTTCATTAACAATGGTATAGCAGCAAACTCCAAGATCCTAATGGTTTTTCGTGTAGCAGCACTAACTCGATCATTTAAAAGAAGAGAGATAGAAAAGGATACCGGCATTATAAATGAGTTCAAGCTATTTGCAGAAGTGACTGTAACAGTCGACACCTTCCTCCACAGCAAAGTAAATGTGATTACATAAAGCCAGTGGCTCTAAATGCCTGTCTGTTTCTCTGCTGGAGTAATCATATATCTCTCACAAATAACTGACAGCAGCAGGATCCGTGCGCAGAGATCTCCAGCTAGGCTGTGAAATACTAAAAGCTTTCTCATCTTGTTAGACGTCTGTAATGCATTCATCTATGGCACTTTGTGTGCGTCTCTAAGCTCACTCTTATGGAAAATTTAAAGCCTTTTCACTGCTCTGATTATTCATAAACACCAACAACTCTCAAAATTGAATATCAATGTTGTTTTATATTTATTTCCATCTTTTTTTTCACTCTATCCATCCCCAACAGACTTTTGCAGAGAAGTTGATGGGAAACTTCTCTTACGCAGTTCCTGTTTTTGTAGCTCTGTCTTGCTTTGGGTCCATGAATGGATGTCTGTTTGCCATCTCAAGGTGCGTACCTCAGTTTTGAGTGTAAGGTATGGTGTTTTTTACTACAGTAGTTTGAAATGTAGTTCTGCTGAATGACTAAAAGTTATCAGTATGCTGGTGAAAAACTGTACATTCCAGTCAAACCATCCTTCTGCAATCTTATACCAAAAAATGCAAATAAGGGCAGTATTAATAGCTTAAAATGTGGGATAGCGTTGCTATTGTGTGATTGTATTTTATTACAATATTGAGCAATTAAGTGTTAAATGTTTAAATTAAGTGTTAAGATGTTAAATTAAAAGTAATTCACAAATACTTATAAAATAAGATGATTTAATGACAATAATTCTCTAGGGTTCCAACTGAATTAGTTACAAAATAACTGTATAAAATAATTAAACATGAAATGATAAACGCATTTGATAATAATTGAGTCCCCCTTTATATTAAGTGGCCTTAACTAATATATACTTACACCGAAATTAATAATTTAATACAATGTAAATATTGTGTAAATACATGTTTTTACATTGAACTTAAGCTTGATTAAATAACTGTCTGTAATTACGTCTGTAATTAATTTTTGTAATTACATTTGTAATTACACTGTTGACCATCCCTTACACCTTAACCCACCCTTAAACCTACCCGTACCACCAAACCAGTCCCTAACCTTACGCATATCCCAACTCAAGAGCACCACAAGTGTTCTTAAATACATTATGAACACAGTAAGTACATTGTATTTATTTTTTGATGCAAGTACATAGTAGTTAAGGACACTTAATATAAAGTGGGACTAATTGTACCCAGCTTAATTGTAAATTAAAGTTACCTGAAAGAGAAAGGGAGTGCATTTGTGAATATGAGAGTGTACGGGTGTTTCCCAGTACTGGGATGTGGCCGGAAGGGCATCCGCTGCGTGAAACGTATGCTGGAATAGTTGGCAGTTCATTCCACTAAGGCAACTCCTGATAAATAAGGTAAGCTGAAGGTAAATGAATGAATGAATAAAATCTTTATACTACTATAATTCAGAACAAAAAAACAATTTCTTTTTTTCTACAATTTGACATTTGAAACACTAAAGCAAGCACTTTACTTACATTTAATATGCTCTGTCGGTTTCAAAAAAATCTTTCTTTTATTATTGGTTATAATTGATGAAACAGTTCAGTGGTTTAGACTTTTATACCTTTTTAGCTTTAAGCATCCATGAAAATCCTTCAAGGTTTCAGAATATCGACTGTATTATAGGTCTCTTTTTTGTATTCTGCAGTGGATGTTTTAACATTGTGTTTCTCTTCCACAGAATGTTCTTCGTGGCCTCTCGAGAAGGTCAGCTTCCTGAAGTTCTCTCTATGATTCACATACGCCGACACACGCCATTACCTGCTGTGATTGTCCTGGTGAGTCACAGACACACACACACACACACACACACACACACACACATACACACATACACATGTACCACTCAAGGGTCACCTGTACCGATATACCTATTCAGCTGAACAAAACCATTTGCTGCTTCCTTTCTGTCCACACATTCAGGGTTTCAAGTATCAATGTTCAGTGGTAATACAAAACATTACTATAATGGCAACCAGTTTCTACAGTATATACACATTTCAAAGCTTCAAAATAAACGATTTCACAATCTTGATATATCCAAAAATAAACTGGAAAATATATACATTAATGTGTCCTACTTGTTTGCTACTTATAAAATACCCCTATTATGCTTTTGTCAGAAATTACTTTTCATGCAGTGCTTCGTATAGCTGTTTGTGAATGTAAAAGGTCTGCAAAATATAAGTGCTCGATAAGTACAGTTATTGTCTCCAAAAAGAAAGTATTGATTCTAAATTGTCTGAATTGAGTTTTCGTTAGTTACAGTCTTTGTCGTGCAAACCTACGTAGTCCTTAAACACTCTAAAGGCCATTTCTTTTCCAACATGAGCTGTACGCAGTAGACTAAATCACAACAGACTGGGCCAACTGACCAATCCGAGCAAAGTAGGCTTACATAACGTAGAGGTTAAAGAAACTGGATACTTGAACCAGCATTTTCAAAAATGTTGAAATGTTTGTAAAGCTATGATTGAAGACCTGCAAAACTAAATTAGCAACCATTAAGGAATCATGAAGTGGCTTCAACACAGGCCCATTAGAAATAAGTGCTTTAGCCTTAATTTGTTTGCGAAATAACTTCAAAAAACAAACTTTAACATGTTTGATTACAGTTTACGAGGCAGTATGATAACAACAACAACGATATTAAAGTAAAATCACATTTTAGTCAGGTAAAGCATCCGTTTTAAGATGCAGCAGCTTTTACTACACAGAGCCATGGTTTAATAACAATTTGATCATTAATTCTGAAATCAAAGACAATCATTCTGTGATTTTACAGCTTTGTGTGGTGTTTTTCAGTACTCTGTGTTGCTGCTACATCTGAAAGCATGTAAAAATACCATATATAGTGACATTTTTACTCTGAACTCACTTCATAAAATCATTTGAGTGCCTGAACTAAATAAATTTGGTAAGATGATAGCATAGTCGTGTGATTATTAGTCACACTGAATCAATAAAATCAAATGGTACAAATGAAGTCAAAACTAACCATACTGACTGTTAGTTTTGTGGAGAACAATTAATCTGTGCATGTTATTGAGAAAAAAAAAGTTTTCCCTTGTAATGTGAGGTTGTAACAGCTCTTCTAAAACCCTTTTCATCATCTTTTTTGAATAAAATGCCTACTTTATTACATGCCTTCAGCTGCAGTAGAAAAAAGAAGCCACACCCATTGTTTGCTCATTTAACATTACATTTCTCCGGGTACTGTGTCAAAAGAAAAAAACAACAACAACAAAAAAATAAATAAATTAAAAAAAATTGCAGCTATTACATGCCTTCAGCTCGCAGCACAAAAAAGAAGCCACACTCATTGTTTGCTTATTTAACATTTCATTTCTTCGGGAACTGTGTCCAAAAAAAAAAAAAAAAAAAACGATTGCAGCTTCTGGTTCATGTGGACTTTAAATCCTCTATTTGATATCCCAGGTTTCGTCTTGTGGCATATTTGCAGTTTCGGCACAAGAGCGCCCTCTGGCCTTCAGAGATTTACTATTGATCACAGAGCCATGCTTTCTGGAGTTTTTGCTAAATAGAAATTTAATTTCGATTTATGATGCAGCCCTAATTTATGCATAGTTTCACTCTTTCAATATTTACTTTGCTGGGCGGAGATAAACAGGCAGTGAAGGCAGATATAGAAGTATGCATAGAGACGTTTTGGTAGACTGCTATCATTATTAGTTGTTAGACTAACAAGAAGGTTTTAAATTCTGTACAACATGCAAACTCCACACAGAATTACCAGCTGACCCAACTGAGGCAAGAACCAGTGACCTTCTTGCTGTAAGGCAATTGTGCTACCCACTGCACCACCGTGAGGCCTATAATGTACTTGTTTATTTTAAATAATGAAAATAAACCAATGTTATTTATCAGTATAAACAGACCTACACTTAAAGTCAGTTGTTAGCCATCCTGAATTATTAGTCCCCCCCTGTATATTTTTTCCCCAATTTCTGTTTAACGGAAACACATTTCTAAACATAGTAGTTTTAATAACTAATTTCTAATAACTGATTTCTTTTATCTTTGCGCTGAGGACAATACATATTTTACTGGATAATTTAAAGTGCAATTTAAAGGCTTAACTTGGTTAATTAGGCAAGTTCTGGTAATTAGGCAAGTTATTGTATGTTATGTAATGGTTTGTTCTGTAGCCAATAAAAAAAATTGCTTGTAAATAATGTTTAAATTAACTACTGTTTTTATTCTAGCCAAAATAAAACAAATAAGACGTTCTGCAGAAGAAAAAAAAAACATTATAGGAAATTTTGTGAACAATTCCTTGCTTTGTTAAAGACAATTTAAAAAATATTTGAAAGATAAAAAAAAAAAAAAAAAAAAAAAAATCAATCACATGAGCGCTACTAATTTTGGTGTCAACTGTAAATATGCACTTTAACACATTTATTTATTATCCATACATGTTTCTTGTGTTGTGTTTCTTTCAGTATCCCATCACACTACTGATCCTGTTCTTAGGGGACATTTACAGTCTGCTGAACTTCATGAGTTTTCTACGCTGGTTATTCATCGGGGTGGCAGTGGTCGGCCTCATCTACCTGCGCTACACACGCCCTGATCTGCCACGACCTTTTAAGGTGACAGGCTTTTCGGTGCTGCCAGCCTATTATTTCATATCTAATACATCTCTAAAGTAATATAACGGCTAAATATATAGCGGATAAGAAAGCACGGCAGATTTAACTCTGAGGTGTAGGTTAGCAGAGGTGAGCCATGAGTTGAAAAGCTATTGAGATCTCAATTGTACTCTGTCACTTTGTTATTGTGTCCACTTAATCTTAGGTTGCTCCAGGGAGACTTTCTCTGGGATTGGTCAACAGGAAGTTACTCTGGATGAATAGTGTACAATATGCTGCGAAGTCACCATGAACAAACCAATGCTTTAATGATAAAGTTTGGCTGATCAGAGGGTCTGTAAACATAGAAATTAATCAATAATACAGCCACAGAGATAGGAAATTGAAGATTCTACAGATAGTATTGGTAATGGTGGTTGTGAGTTATTATGTTTATAGGATATGAAGTCATTTTCATGACATTGCAAAATGTTTTGAGTGTCATCTACAAAACTGAACAGATCGTAATGAGCCCTGTTTGTTGCTGGTCAGTTGAGCCTGGTTAACAGGCTAACCTATGAATCTAAATAACAGGAAAAAAATGGTAACACTTTACTTGAAGGGATGTTGAAGGGGGTTTTGTGTCTTATGAACACCCCTTTAAAGGTGCAGTAGGTGATTGTCTTCAGAATTTTTTTTTTGTTGTTGTGCCGGTTGAAAGTCTCTTCACATTCCAATAATACTGAATTAAAGTAAATGATCTAAATGTATTAATATGTATTTTTATATTCTGGGTGAGGCATAAGACTAAAAAATGTTGATCCAATAAAATATTTCCCATAATTCTGATAAGTAGCAGAAAGTGTATGTTGGCAAGTGCAGATTTGAACAACTGTGCACCCGTTCACGCAGATCCGCCGTTTGTGTGTACACGTGCTGTGCATCCATGCGCACACACAAGAGAGAGAGAGAGAGAGAGAGAGAGAGAGAGAGAGAGAGAGAGAGAGAGAGAGAGAGAGTGGTAAGAAGCTGAATCAAAACTTTTTAAAATCCTGAATCAATAATGGAGATACCATGGATGAGGCATTTCTTTTAGACAGGTCATGTTTTGTTACTATTTTATTCATGCAAAGCTGATGTAGATTGTGTTGTTTTACGAATAGGTTATATGCACAGAAGTGTTGTTCAGCCACTGAAATATTCCGGTGAACGATTGATGTGACTATTTTCAGTTTCATAAGGTCCCTTTTACAGCATTGATTATGTAAATTTTTATTTAGTTTAACAACAAAACATAAGTAAATAGCACTATTCTGCCTAGCCTGCTTTACTGAGGTGAAGTTGGCTTTATATTCACATCTCATTGGTTCATTTTTGAACAATGACAACCTGTGAAGCACTCCCTATATTGTTTACCATGCTACTCTGAATATTCGGTCCTAAATAGCATCCCCTGCTGTACATTTAAGTAAAATGTTACCACAATACAACAACAGTAATTAAACAGTTGTTTAATATAGTTGAAAAAATCATATAATCATGTTTTTTTGTTGTCTATCTATCTATGTTTATCTATCTATGTTTATCTATCTATCTATCTATCTATCTATGTTTATCTATCTATCTATCTATCTATCTATCTATCTATCTATCTATCTAT
>CAIGQQ010038995.1:1642230-1653481 GCA_903798035.1 Danio albolineatus
TATCTATCTATCTATCTATCTATCTATCTATCTATCTATCTATCTATATAGGAACATGACACATAGCGGATATAGTTCAAGTCAAGTTGAGCTTTGGATGAAATGTTGTCTCGCTGGGCCATGGGCTTACAAAAATAAACATAACTATAAATATGAACACAACAGTTAACGTAAGAGATATTTTAAACCTATAACTAACAAACTGAAGTGGTAATATAACTATATTAACTTTACTTATATAGACACACATAGCACACATAGCCACATAGGCACATAACCTAAGACACATAACCTATACAAGTACTTTTACATAAGACAAAACATATTGTGTAAGATATTTGAAAGTCTTTGGTGCATACAGAGAGAAGAGTGTTTCTACAGGTGGTTTGTCAAGCACACTCACCTGTGTAAAGCACACTTCATAAATGTACAATGTTTTCCTAGAGATATGGAGTGATTGTATATATATATAAAAAGTGTCTGGGGTAAACTGGTGCAAGTGTCAGTTGAATTGTCAAAGAGATTAAAGAGATTTCTTACTGGTGGTTTGTCAAGCACACTCACCTGTGTGAGGCACACTCAGAGTTGCATAATGTTTTTTTGGTGTGGTGGGGAGGAGAGGGGTTTCTGGTTTTGGGAGCTGGGATTGTGGATGATAATATCATGTTAGGGACTAATGAACGAAAGATTCAAGAGTACACAGTAACCATCCAAAAAATAATCTACTCATATTTCAAGTCTCAAATCTGAAACCATATAATTTATGAGCAACAAACTTTAATTTATATAAACAGTCTCAACTGAAAACACACTTGCTTTTAAAACTATTTTTGCTTTTTAAACTCTTTCATTTTTAATGAAGCTCCACTTTATCTCTGTGTTTTCTCCTTCTCAGGTCCCCATTTTCATTCCTGCAGTGTTTTCTTTCACCTGCTTCTTCATGGTGTTCCTGTCTCTATATTCGGATCCAATTAATACCGGGATTGGCTTCGCCATCTCTCTCACAGGCATCCCTGCATACTACATATTCATCCACTCCAAAAGAAAACCCAAATGGTTCCAGAAATTCTCAGGTCAGAGGTTACAAAACTGCAGCACAAACTTTCTGAATATATGTGAAAGTATTTTTCCTCTCGTTACACATTAATGATTATTATAATGATGCAAGTCATGGAAAACTGCTTTTTATTATATCACCAAGGTGTTAAACTCTCAGAAACAAATTCTCTAGAAATGAATAAAAAGTCCTCGCTATGCACAAATTACAGAATATATGGAAATATATTCCATATCTAATCACATAGCATATGCTAATTAGCAAAGATGGCAAACTAATGTGCATTTTTCTTATATTTTCCAGATTCTATGAACAGATCACTACAGATCCTCCTAGAGGTGGTCCCTGCCGAACACTGACCTTTATCCTTTTTTTTTTTTTTTTTTTTTTATGTGCATGTTTACTTGGCTAAGCAGTAGAGGAGTGTGATAATGCCAAGAAATTCACAACATTTTTGGACAGTTTTTGTGCTGGTAGCTTCGGCTGGTTGATCCAACCCATCAGCTTATGCCACCAACACAGTATTTAAATGGTTCTGCGGTTGGGGTTAAGGATTATGTAGGTTAGGGAAATATTACAGCTTCATATCACACTACTCCACATTACAATTTACACTGGTAGCAAAATCTGATGGGTAGCAAATTGCATCGTTAAAATGTGCTACCTACTTTTTGAATGGGAGGTAGGACAATCTGACAAGGTAGGGCAAATTGACAGAACACCGGACCATGCATAAATAAACACAACACTAAAGCCAGCAGCAGGTGGCAGCAATTCTCTGTATTAATTAATTCATTATTCAATAGTAATTTATCGAATCATTCATTCGGCTCATTTCAAACAAAAATTCACTACAGAATCACACATAGTTAAAACAACTACAATATTATTGCAGACAATATATATCACACATTCTGGTGGCATGATTTTGCCAAGTATGATGCGATCCTAGATTAACATGTTGATCCTGTAACGTCATTTTTGTGCAAAAATGTAATCCGTGCCTATCCTTTATCCTAAACCCAGCCCTACATGTAAATTATTCCCAAAATCAGTGGGAAATATTAATTGGATAACACTCATGTAGAAGGTGCCACGGTGGCGTAGTGAGTAGCACGTTTGCTTCACAGCAAGAAGGTTGCTGGTTTGAGCCTCGGCTGGGTCAGTTGGCATTTCTGTGTGGAGTTTGCATGTTCTCCCCGTGGTTGCGTGGGTTTCCTCCGGGTGCTCCAGTTTCCCCCACAGTCCAAAGACATGCGGTACAGGTGAATTGGGTAGGCTGAATTGTCCGTAGTGTATGAGTTTGAATGAGTATGTATGGATGTTTCCCAGAGATGGCCTAACCATAAGCCTAACCATGAAACTAAACCTAAACTTATCCTTTCATTCTGATTGGCTGATCGAAACATTGTTCCAGGATCAACAAAGATGTTAAACCAGGAACGTATCTTACTTTGTGAAATCACACTAGCCCACACTTCTTTACCATACAGCATCTGTAGTATATACGTAGTACAACAGTGTTTCAATGGTGGTCCAAATAAATGAACTGCAAGCTTGTTCTGATGGACAGCAGAGATAGAAAAAAGCCTAACGCAAATATAACAAAGCGACTGAAGCAAAACCATTTGAGACCTACTGCTGTCGTACATCCGAAATGAGCAAAAAATGATTTCTGAAACGTCTCCGCTTCATTCCAGCCGAGATAGAGATGTAACACTGTCATTTCAACACATTATTCATCTTCCAATGCTGTGAATCACCTAACGTGACTGACATCAAGCCCATGCATATCACCAGTGATGTTTTAAAACCACGACCAACTCTCCACTTCCACTTATTCAATTTGCACCGCTGTATCTGTTATGCACGTCAATGTCTCGGACGTCATAGTAAGTGATTCCACTGGGGTGTTACTCAAAAATGGGCTCAGCCAGGGGATTTGGACATAATCTGTTTCGCTCTCCTCCTCAACGGCTAAGATATTTGAAATTCTGTTACACAGACATGACTGTACATGCACACACAGCATAATGTCTACCACCATGAAAAAATACTATAGTAATGTATAGTAAATACTGTTTTTGAACCATATTATAGTAAAGTACATTATGTAATAAATCTGTTGTGGTAATTTTTTATAACTGCTATGGTAACACAACAGCTATAGTATACTGTAAAATGGACTCCACACTTTTGATTTGTATTGGGACAACATAGGTATTAAGTTAACTTATTAGTTTTTACAAATTTAAGTGGATTGAACATATCACAATTGAGTCCACTTAACTAAAAAAATTGTGTTATTTCTGCTCATTTTAAACAAGTAGCTTGAACAAATACTAAACCTCATTTTTTTGAGTGTGATATACAGTACATAAACAAATTAGCCACTACTGTAGTTTTTAACACTATATTATACTGCAATACACCACAGTTTACTGTTGTAAAAAACTAAAATATACCACTGTATTTAATACAGTTTATCAGTTCACTATAGTAATACCCCATTATGCCGGAACATTAATTAGAAAAGGTTTATACATAATATATATGTTACCGGCGATGTATGAAATACGCCATTCGATAGAATGCTGAGTTGTCGTACCGCAAAGTATGTAACTGTCCTATCCCATTTTTGTTGCCACTGATGTTGGTGGTTGTGCTTGGGTCCTTGTTTGATGATGGCGATCGAAGCACATCAGTATTGAACGTTATTGTAAGCCAGCGGATTGCGGGTACGAGGATCCACTACCACATCACAGACAATATTGTAACAAATATTTCAATATCAGTGCTGCTGTCATTGTTTTTCCAGTAAGAACATTATAGTATATGCTTTATTTTGTATTCCCTACACTTTAAAATATGGGTAACACTTTATTTCGAAGGTCCATTTGAGTAATGGTTGACTGTCTACTTAATATGTGTTGATACTGACATTCAACAGACATTTAACTGACTATAAGAAACTTTGCACGTACATGGCAACTTACACTAACCCTAACCCCAACCTAACAGTCTACTTATAATCTAATGAGAATTAGTTGCAATGTAACTTAAATTCAACAAACGGACCATCAAAATAAAGTGTGACCAAAATACGTAATGATCAATAAAGGCTCTTTTTACACTTTGCCTAAATGATACTTGAAGTTCTACATAATGCCTAGGAATTGTTTATAATGCCTAGGAAAAGTGTGCAAAATCTTTACAAAAAATTGATATTTCATACTTTGCCTAAAACCAGCAGGCAATCTATACATTTCCTACACTCCAAAAAATCCTGGTTGTCTTACATTTTTAAGCTGAATTATATTAGCTGAATTATATTAGGTTAAACTAATTTAAAACAACTCTCATAACTTATAAAATTAAGTTAGAACATGATTAACTTAAGTTACAATGAACCAAAAAGCTGTCTTGACTAATTTATCTTATCATTTTTTACAGTGTAGGCATTCTCTGCAATACTGAGATTTCACACATTGCCAGTAACATATACTGTATAACAGGGGTGACCAAGCCTGCTCCTGGAGATCGACCGTCCTGCAGATTTCAGTTGCAACCCATATCAAACACACCTGCCTGTAATTATCTGACGTTCAGATCCTAATTAATTGGTTCAGGTGTGTTTGATCAGGGTAGGAGCTGAACTCAGCAGGATTGTCGATCTCCAGGAGCAGGGTTGAGCACCCCTGCTCTATAATATGGTTCAAAAACACTATTTAAATTAAATTACCATAGTATTGTTTTAATGACATGGTGACAGTATCTCATAGGGTCTTATCTGACCAATAGATTAGTTATTACTAGAGCCAGACAGAATCTGCAGACAATTTTTGCTATTTCTGCGCAGATTTTTGTTAAAACATTTATGTGGAATGGTTTTGGGAGTATCATAACTAAAACCTTAATATATGAAATAAAACGTCAACCTTTTTCATTTTTATTTAATGTTTACAATGCAAATCTAATTAGATCCACCTTATTTGGTTAACAAAGCAAGCCTCTCATATAAAATATCTATTAAAAGACAGAAAATATTACTTCACGAACTGTATTGTAAATAAATCATGAATAATTTCATGTCAGTCAATATTATTACTGAAATTAATTAAAAAACTAAATAAATATACATTTTACACATTTACACCAGTAAATAAATCGAATCAATGATAACTAAAAATCTACGGAATTGTGCGTGTGCAGATTCTGTGTGGGCCTAGTTATTACACATTACTTATCACTACACAGTAATATTTTTGTATTATGAATCCTCTGATATTTTTCCCCCCACCTAAAATGCTGTTTAACGCACCATGCAGGAAACCTCCACAGTGCACTAATTTATGCTGATTATTGCCCCGGAATTGCCTTTAAACTAATTACCCACTTGTTCACTCATTCAACTTGAAAATTAATCTTATTTATGATCAGTTGACTCCCAAATGGATTTCCAGTAATGGTTGGGCACTTTTAAATACCGAATCTTCAACATAATTCCTGATTGGATAGCAGCCTACCTGATAATGCCTGCGTTTAATTAAATCAGTATTATGTTATTATGAATGTAGCAAATACGTTTGAGACACTTTCACATCCTTGGTTTATTTTATATTAATTGTTTCGTCAAACTATATCGACTGCTGTATCACAATAAAAGTAACATTTTGTTAAGCTTTGAGTAAACTTTGTATAATCAACTTTTTAAAAATTTAAGTGCCTTTATATTTTGTTTTCCAGGAAAATATTTATATTGGGTTGTTATTACAGGGATTCATACAAATAATTGCACAACTGATGGCTGTATATGTATACAAGGCTGTTTATAATATATGTGGGCGACACGGTGGACCAGTGGTTAGCACTGTTGCCTCACAGCAAGAAGTTTCGCTGGTTCAAGTCTCGGGTGGCTCAGCTGTCATTTCTGTGTTGTGTTCGTGTGGGTTTCCCCCACAGCCCAACGACATGCGCTATGGGTGAATTGGGTGAACTAAATTGGCCATAGTGTATGTGTGTGTGTGTGTGAATGAGTGTGTATGGATGTTTCCCAGTACTGGGTTGCAGCTGAAAGGGCATCCGCTGTGTAAAATTTATGCTGGATAAGTTGACGGATTATTAAGCTGTGGTGACCCCTGATGAATAAGGGGACTAAGCTGAAGGAAAATGAATGAATGAATGAATGAATGTAATAAAACAGTATATATTAGTATATAATATACTATATAATATACTAGAAATAAGTGTAAAACAGAAGCTTTACATTTTGTGTGTTTATTCAGTACATTAGAACGTGTCCTATTACATTTATACCCAGTACTGCACCTTTTTTTTTACTATGATTTACAGAAGATACCCCCTAAATCTGTGTAAGGATTTACCAAACATTACCAAGTTTATTCAGAACACCATGATTAAATCAGTTTCCCACTGATGGGATGCAGCTAGAAGGGCATCCGCTGTATAAAATATATGCTGGATAAGTTAGCGGTTCATTCCAGTGTGGCGACCACAGATTAATAAAGGGACTAAGCTGAAAAATAAAATGAATGAATGAATGATGAATTGTCCACAGTGTATTAAATATTGTTAATGCAGAGTTCAGGATATTGTTTCAATTGTGCATAAATATATCATGCCATAATGGGATATTATTTCACCCATGCCTACTTATAAAACACATACAGAAGCAGATCTAGCTCACTTGAAATTAACAACAACATTCTGGCATCGTGTAAGTTTGCTTTCTGCTGCTTTTGTAATATTTCAGTCACCAAACGCTTGTTATGGTTGTCGATTTTAACTCCAGCATCAACAGAGGCGTTGTTTTGTTTACGTTTGAAGGCCACTTTCACAGTGTGTGCTCTTCAAGAGTTGCCACGTCCTCTTATTATAAGCATTTCAGGACTTGAGCCATCCATTTTATACAGTGAATAACGTCAGGCGCAGTTGGCAATACTTTTAGTACAGTATCTAGCTTATTTTATTCTAAGATAAAGGTTTTAAGTTTACTTAAACATAGCTTGTTCCTAATTAGTGTTTCTTTTTTCTCTAGCAAGATATGGCAACACTAGTAAGTTAATTTTAAACTCATTCCCATTAATTTCTTGTAATGTGCATACAGAAGAGTTAGGCTATTCTGATACAGTATATTCTGATATGCTTTTTAAGGAGGGAGGTCATTTATGTGTTGTAAATGACTCCTGTAAATGACTGAACTGTGCTTAAGCACTAAAAACCTACAATTGTGAAAAGTAGAACTGAATTCAATTCAAAACTGATGAGTGGGTTTTGTTAATAAACTTGCTTATACTGTCATACTGGATGTGCCAGTTGTGTGGAAACTGGAAAAAGAGATGACATCTAACAAAAGTTTTCTCAACTGTCTAGATTTAAGACTCCAGACTAGAATTTTGTGATCATAAATGATGAATTATTAAATCATCCAACAATTTACTTCCCTGGATGTAGACACGCAGAGAATAAAAAACCTCCATACATCTACAAGTGCAATTATAGATTAATTATAGATTATCCATGGCTAAGCCTTTGCGAGTCCAAATTTAATAGGAGACATTTTCTCTGCTGTTTTCTCAGCTAATCCCATTCAAAACTCAGAAACTGGTAATGACCTGTCCTGACACGACCTGACTGTGGTTAGAAAATCTTGGTGATTTGTGGCCTGCAGATTGAACATAGCAAATATATATACAGTCGAAATACTGACGGAAGCAGTGATCTCAAGCCAAACTGTGATCAGTTTGATTTGATCACTACACAGATTTCACTTACAATAGAATTTGCTATTGACAATTTTCAGTTACATAACCTGTGTGGAAAACTCATGGACAAAAACAATGGGCTGTAATAGCAGCTACACTGTGATCTACATTAAAAAAAAAAAAAAAAAAAAAAAAAAAAAAAAAAAAAAAAAAAAAAACAGAATCATATTTTCATCTGTTTCAAGCTATGGATATTTGGATCAAATATTCATTCATTCATTCTGTTTTCAGCTTAGTCCCTTTATTAATCTGGGGTCGCCACAGCGGAATGAATTGCCAACTTACCCAGCATGTATTTTGCACAGCGGATGCCCTTCCAGCTGCAACCCAGTACTGAGAAACATTCATACACACTCATTCACACACATACACTACAGCCAATTTAGTTTATTCAATTCACCTATAGCGCTTGTCTTTGGCCTGTGGGGGAAATTGGAGCACCCGGAGGAAACCCACACGAACAGGGGGAGAACATGCAAACTCCACACAGAAATGCTAGCTGACTCAGCCAGGACTTGAACCAGCGACATTCCTGCTGTGAGGCAACAGTGCTTTCCATTGAGCCACAATGTCACCCTGGATCAAATATCAACTGATCAAAACAGATATATGATCACAAACTGTAAATTACAGGAACTTGCAATCATTATACTGCCATTTTATTAGTGATTTAAAACAGTCATGTGCCTGGCAGAGATCCATTATGGCAATATATATATATATCTGTCTTGTGGATATTCCTCAGCGATTTAGTCATTGGTGATTATAGCGCGAAAGTGTCTGCTTTTATACTTGGGGACAGTTTATTTTGCTTAGAATAATATATGCTGGTAGGGAAAAAATAGGGGTGGCACGATGGCTCTGTAGCAAGAAAGTCGCTGGATTGATTCCTATCTGGGCCAGTTGGCATTTCTGTGTGGAGTTTGTATGTTCTCACCATTTTCGTGTGGGTTTCCTCCGGTTTCCCCCACAGTCCAAAGACTATGCATGACCAAGTAAATTGAATAAAGTAAAATGGCCTTAGTGTATGATTGCAAGAGTGTATGGGTGTTTCCCAGTACTGGGTTGCAGCTGTAAGGGAATCTGCTGCGCAAAACATATGCTGGAATGGTTGGCGGTTCATTCCGCTGTGGTGACCCCTGATAAATAGGGGACTAAGCTAAAGGAAAATTAATGAATGGTGAATACTTTAAATGTGCTGCCCAGGCATATCTCCTAGTCCAGTGGTTCTCAAACTGTGGTACGTGTACCACTAGTGGTACGCAGGCTTCTTTCTAGTGGTACGCGGAGGAATCACTGAATAATTACAGTTCAAAAATTAACACACTTTTAACCCTTTGACGCGTACGTTAACACCAATGTGATCAGTAAATTGACTTTAATAGGCTAAACCTTTTATTAAATTTTCAGTTTTCTAATGTTTGTTATGTATTCTATCATTTGAAGCAAATTTCCTCCCCACATTTGTAACGGTTGTTGGGGGCGTATATCTCGCGTTTTTTATATCCCAATATTGACAGGTAGTTTAATCACTTGTTTTTCTGACACACAAAGCCTACTCTAACACACAGTAAGCAGATCTAGTTACTAATTTAAATATGAAAATCCAATTCCTATATTTAAAATATAAGTTAATGTTAAGATTTTAAAGACATACAAATAAGTCATATATACATGCAACATATATTTCAAAAAGAGATTATATATGATTATGATGACATATAGCTTATATTTATGAGGTCCAATGAACTTGATGAATAGGCTACTTTATGATAATAATATTAAGTTTTCTTTTGACTTTTTAAGAACAGTGCCATTTTTAATTAACTTTATTAATTTTTTTACCTTTAAGCACAGTACAGAGTTAATGTTTGAACTATTTAGAATGTTAAAAGTGGCTGACAGTAATAAATATTGATGCTATATATTGAGCTGTAGCTGCTTAGATAGGCCTACAACGCTACTGTTTTTCAATACTGGTTATTATGGTGGTACTTGGAGAGACAATTTTTTTTCTGAGGTGGTACTTGGTGAAAAAAAATTGAGAACCACTGTCCTAGTCGGTTAGTAAAACTATATCTTATTGCACAACAACTATCCAGCTTTTTGGCTAAAATAAAAAAAAGAAGAAGAAGAAATTACTCAGTCTGTGACTTGGTGGTCAGCGGGAGATTGTAATGTTTTGCTTTCCCCTAATGGCGTGACGTCATGTGAAAACTAAGTGCATTGAACTAAAATAATAAAGTAGACCAGTGACTAAAATAATAACAGCAGACATGCAAAACCCAGCTCAGTTTTTATGTGCGGCCAATTTCTGCATCAGAATGATTGATCCGTTTCACTTAATATTTCCTGATTTAATACCTCACTTACTGTACATAGCCTCTCAGAGAAAAATACAGTAAGAACTATTTAAAGAATGAGATGACTGAGGAAGAAAGTGTTAGTTCACCCACATAATCATATCAACGTGAGTTTGTGTGTTAAAGTGTGTGTGTGTTTTGGCAGCACCAGGGGTCTCGTATCGCAGGCAGCACAGCTCAAATGACTTTGTGAATAAGTTGAAGCTGGTGAACCAGGATCGAGTGCCAAGATCATGGCACCGGCCCAGCGCACTAACACACACACGCAAACACACTCGAGTGAACATACAGTACATCCCTGCCATTGTTGGACATCTGCCCGGTACAACAACATCAAGAGGAGGCCAGCTCCAGGGACGGGCTTTATGCCATTACAACAAGGAGAAGCATGTCTGCACACACCAGTTCATTCACACAGACTCGAGGTGCAGGTGGAGGCGTACAGTGCGGTAAGCACAGTTAAACATCACAACAGACTTTTTATGGGGTTTTAAGCCTACAATCTTCATTATAATGGAGAATAAGTGGCACAGGGCTCCGTGCTGATGTACAGGTTACTGAAAAAGACTAAAATGACTGGAAGATATCTGAATGGATTGTTAGATTTTAAGCTAGTATAAAATGGTAAACGTTTGACTGTGAAGAGTACACTAAATTAAACTAGTTTGATGGTCCCTATTGCACATTTTGTTGACTAAAAGTTGACTAAAGAGTATATACTATACTACACTATACTATAGTGTATGTTGACTAAAACTGCTTGCCAATTACCTGAGTATTAGTAGACTGTCTGGTTAATAACTGCTCATACTGCTCCTTCAACAGACGATGAACTGACTGAGAAACTGTGCAAGTACATGTCAATTTACACTAACCATACTCCTAATCCCAACCTGACAGTCTGTTGAGACAATCTATTGCATTGTAACTTAAATTCAGCAAAACGGGGCCATTGAAATAAAGTGATACCCTAATTTTTTAAATGATTTTTTTCATTATATAATAATAATAATAATAATAATAATAATAATAATAATAATAATAAT
>CAIGQQ010038995.1:1653491-1680099 GCA_903798035.1 Danio albolineatus
ATAATAATAATAATAATAATAATAATAATAATAATAATAATAATAATAATAATAATAATAATAATAATAATCCATTTCTTGATAAATATCTTTATAAATAAATAAATAAATAAAACACCATTATAATTTTGTGACATATATCATCACATAAATGCAGTCTATGAGAACTAACACGTTACATACATTCGCTTATGAAATATATTGACTGTGAAATAAAATTTACATTGAAAATGATTACATTCAATTGACATTCCATGAAATATTATTTACGATAGATATGTATAAATTAAATGATTAGTGTGAAGATATTTGTAAAAAATTTTCCCTGTAATACAATGTTGATTTTTTTTGCGTCATTACTAATGACCTCAACATGCTAATTGACTTCTTTAATATGATCAGTTACTATAGACAGCAGTAACAACATCAGAAATGGAACATTTGTTTCTGCTTCAGATTTTAAAAAGAAACCTCTGAGGATTTATTTTTTGAGCTAAAACTAGTTTGTCTTTTAATTCATTGCATTCCTGCTGAATAAATAATAATAAAAATAAATAAATAAAATAAACAAAACTACTAAGCATCACTGATTTATAATCAGAAATGTGTCATGGTAAGCAAATCAGAATATTAAAATCTTTTCTGAAGGACACTGTAAAGACTGGAGTAATGACACTAAAAATACAGATTTGAATCAGTTTGAACTGTTATTAATGTAAACGATAATGGTTACACTTTGTTTTAATGTGGCATAATTACTAATTAATTAATTTATATGACTGGGGTAAGAATGTATTTATAAGTTACATGGAATAATGCATAATTCATTCCAGTTACAGTAGTAAGTGCATGGAACGAGTAACTACGTCACCTTCAATTAAAGTGTAGCATAATATTGATCAAATAAAATAAGTCTCGATGAACAGATGACATCTTTTAAAAACACATATTAACATTCTAATGCATGCATGTATATATGTGTATCCCTCAAATGATGACATTTCTTGTATTTTTTCCATCAGTCACTTCTGCAGTTATATCCGCTGTCACATGGGGGCGATAGAGTAAAGCTGAACGCTCAGGCCTCCATGCATGAACGAGCCCAGAGGAGCTTGTGTGTACTGTGAGATCTCCATCGATCAGCGAGACACAGCAGCTGCTGCTCACAACAACAAATAACTTTGTGATCTATAATGCATTTTCTAATCCGTGCATCTGCACACTCGTTCATCTCCGTGATCGGCTTCACGTCGAAGATCAACAGCTCCTTCGGTCCCAGCAGACAGGGTCATGATTCTGCCTGACAATAAGACAGTGAGACTGATTTACACTTTCCTATACTCTCTTTTAAGACCTCTGCTTTCTGTCACATTTTAGACACTTTTACAGCTAATCAACCATCCGTCCAGGGCCGTAACCACCACACACTAAAAGAGGGATGAGCTGCTTCCAATATTTAGATTAGCAGTCAATCAAAATGGGTTTTTCAATAAGCACAGGTTTACAAATGACTTCCGTCCTTCCAAACAGTCTATTTAAACTAAATAAATGAAGTTCTCAACACAAATGCTCTCAGTTGATGGGCAGGGATCAAATTCAATGGACATTTAGTTTTAAAAGCTGATGTTATTTGTACAGAGTTTAATGCATTAAATACTCCAGCATTTTGCATTTGGGAAGGCTGAGGTCTCAATAACAACAGCTGAAGAAATGCGACACAGGTTTAGAAAGCGAGTCTAACATTCACCAGGGTTTCCTCTAGGATTTTTTCCAGCTGTGGCGGCAGGCACAGATCTTCCAACTACCTATGGTGTTATTTCAATGACAAATGTCTTGAGCGCAGCATTACAAGTCGAGATCGCATTCATGTAATACAAGTGTGCGAATCTCTTTGCTTGCGCGACGATTTCCTCTGTGCACAAAACTTTGTGCACGCCTACTCAAATATACGCTGTCAGTCAGTCAGTCTGTCAGTCAGTCAGTCAGTCACCTTAAAGGGTTAAACAAATAACGCACAGCAATACTACAATTACAGAAATGTTCGCTCTGTTATAACTCACTTAACGTTTGGTGCGATTATAACCCTCTATTTAAAAAAAACAAAAAAAAAACAACAACGACTGAATGTTTTGAATGAGAAAAGCTGTAATGTAGCCGTGGCGGGAATGAATTTTGGTGTGGCACCCCGCCATGGAAGAATGAACGTAGTGGAAACCATGCATTCACACTTTTCATATATAACACATTAAAAAGAACACTTCATTTTATATATATATATATATATTTATATATATATATATATATATATATATATATATATATATATATATTTTTTTTTACAACTCCCCTAAACAGTTGAGTTTTACAATTTTTTAATGCAATCAGACAACCACTTTTAGCTTATTATAATTCATTGAATGGGATTAGACCATTAGCATCTCACTTAAAAAGGATCAAATATCCTATTCATTTTCATGTATAGGGCTTGACTCTTCTGTAGTTATACACTAAAAGAGGGATAAACTGATTTCAATATTTAGATAATAATTAGCGTTCAATCAAAGTGGGTTTTTCAATAAGCACAGGTTTACAAATAACTTCTGTCCTTCCAAACCGTCTATTTAAACAGAGACATTTACTTTTAAAAGCCAAGATTCAAAATTCAAAAACATGTTATTTTTGCAGTATTTGATGCATGAAATACTCCACAGGTTGCATTTGGGAAGACTCAATTACAACCGCTGGAGAATGGGACATGAAAAAAAGAAATCAAGAAAATTGTCTAACTTCCTTTAATTTAACCAACCTGCTTGCACAGGGAGCAGGGGACAATTTTTAGATGCTCCATAATATCATTGTAGTAACAGTATGGCAGCAAGTTCCTTGATTATTATGCTGGAATGGGATATAAAATGTAAGATAAATCGCAGCACAATGCAATTTTTACTTACGTTTGCTTTGAAAACTCTACTGGTTGGGTTTAGGGAATGGTTTATATCAATGATTTGCTAGATGAGCTGTACGACAAGCCCCAACTCCTTGTGTACTTGCGTTATAAATGTGTATTCAAAATGTATAACAAGCGTACCATTAGTAATGCATTTCCGATTCGCAAATATGTAAACAGCACCCTCTAGTGGATTCGTCATCTCAAATGTGTAACGAAATGTAACTCTGAGTGACGTATTTATCAAACCGTAAATGGCCAGCCGATGGACAGGGATCAGATACAATAGACACTTAGCAAATGCATTCATTATCATGCCTTCAAGTAGGACAAATAGTAAATAATGCCAATTTAAAGGTTGTGATTGCAAAAAGAAAGTAAGAGTTTATACCCTCAGTGCAATGCAAGCTGCTTCTGGTACAAGAGTCCACCAAATGGGTAAATTCATAAATACCTGTTTAAGACTATAGATACAATTTCAGCCATTTAACCACACACTTATCCTTGTGCCTAAAATAATGAGATCTTTCATCAGTAATTCATGACATGAAATTACTTACATTTCAGAATTCATAGAAGTCACTTAGACCATTCCTTGCATTCCTTGGCTTGAATTCCTTGACTTGAACCCATGACATTGAGCGTATGAGCAAGGAATGCAGCATGAAGTTATGTCTATCATCTTGAACCGGAATATTATTGCATCTTAAGTGTGTGTTGACAGTATTAAAAAAAAAGAAAAAAGATGCAGGATGACTAAATGATGGTCATGTATTATTTCCAAAATGTCACCGTAACAGAACTAGTGTCTTTTGGAGGTCATGGTTGGAGGAGTACATTGATTTTAATGAGTTATTAAAGGGTCCCATGTTTTAAAAATGTTTTGGTTGAACCTCTGAGAAAACATTTTATTTTTTCTGTTTTCAAAAACAGCATCAAGTCACTAAGCCAAAGGGATAGTTTAGGTGGCATTGGTGATTTGCATTCTATAAGAATTCTTCTTCTGGCTATTAATGTTATAAAGGCAAAGGCATTTTCTATGTCTTTGGTTATATGCATGTCCTCATTTGGTACTCCAAACGAAGCCATTACCGGATTAGGTTGAATTGTTAAATTGAATGCTGAGTTTAAAATCTCAAATATTGAAGACCAAAATCGCCTCAGTTTATCACATGACCAGAACATATGGGTTAGGTATGCCTTCCAAAAGTTGCAACAATCGCATGTTTCATCTATATTGGGGTATATTTTAGCCAGTTTGGTTTTGCTGTAATGAATACAGTGAAGGATTTTCAATTGAATCAGGTTAAGACGTGCACAATCTTGTTTATAATTTCAACTGCTTTATCTCAAGTTTCTTCTGAAATATTAATTCCTAGTTCTTCTATCCAATCCATTATAATCTTCTCTAGCGTTATATTACGGAATGTCATAATTAAGTTGTAAAGTTTGGAAATGAGGCCCCTGGGATGTGCAGGGGTCTTTAAAATCAAGTCCAGTCCAGATTCAGCAGGTATTTGAGGAAATACAGAGCACTTGGTCTGAATAAAGTGACGAACCAGAAGATATCGAAAAAAGTCTGATTTTTGAAGATTAATTTTTTTAATCATGTCATTGAAATTGGCAAAAATATTATCAATGAAAAAATCTCTACATGCAAGTATGCCCAGGTCCTGCCATCGCTTAAAAGTAGCATCTAGCTTGGCTGCTGGAAAACGATGATTATTACATATGGGGGATTTTAAAGTAAAGTCTGTGTATTGAAATGCTTGTCTAAACTGATTATATATTTTAAGGGTTGAAATTACCACTGGACTTGAGGAATATTGTGATGTGAGGAAGGTAACTTTATTTTAATCAGTGCTGGTAGTGAAGTTGATTTGCAAGACTTAGCCTCCGCTTCACACCATGCTGTATGTAGCGACTGTAACCAATAGATGATTTTCTGTAAATTTGCTTCCCAATAGTAGTTTAACTGATTTGGAAGAGCCAGTCCTCCATCTTCAACTCCATGCAGCATGAAGCTATGTCTATAATCTTGAACAGGAATATTATTGCATCTTAAGTGCGTGATGACAGTATTAAACAAAAAAAAAAAAAGATGCAGGATGACTAAATGATGGTCATGGATTATTTCCAAAATGTCAGTGTAACAGAACTAGTGTCTTTTGTCTCAGTGTGCCATTGCTTTTGCGTAGTGAATGTCCTTTTGTCCATTCTATAAATCTGTCTGTGTATATGTTTTTATGCTGTGACTGGCAGACAAAGTCACCAAAATTACTCACACTCCATCTCTTACAGAGTGATTCACGCCTCCTTGACATTTCATCAGCCTTGGGGTGTCTGCGTTTGCGTGTTTGTTTGTATGTGTGCACGTGTGTGTGTGTGTGTGTGTGTGTGTGTGATGGTGCAGATATATGGATGGGACTCATTCGATTATCCCAGCATAAAGTAAAAATGTGTGTTATGCTTGTACACACAGACACGATGCTGAGGTTTGACACTAACACACTCTGATGTTGTTTGAGACCTTGGACCCATTCTGAAAACTCGCTCACTATACACACCTGCCGCATAATTGACCAGTTTGGTACATTCTTGATTTATGTGTGCATACATAATGTACATGTATGACAGATATGCATGAGGGTGGATGACATGATGTATTACATCAGTGATTGTGCTGTCCTGCAGTGTGACATTATATTTATTTATTTTAAAATTAGTTTGAATATGATTATTCCCACAGTAAGCATAATCACAGTTCAATCAAGAAATTATGAGGAACATTCAATTTGTGCTATATTTAATTGAAAAGGCTGATTAAATTGATGGAAAAAAAGATTAAGCGAAACAGAATTTTAGGCCACTAGTGTACTTCAGCTTTTTTTTTAAACGGGGTAAACATATTGATGACTTATCCTGCAAAATATTACAATATTAACTCCCCTAAAGTCAAACTGTTGAGTTTTACTATTTTTGAATCCACACTGTAAAAAATGTGAAGCCTGTACAACAACAAAAAACATAATCCTTGTTTCCTTTAACTTTTTTTGTGTACTTAACCTTTTTTTTCACCTTTAATTAATAGGACGGTAGAGAATATAGACAGGAAAGCATGGGGGAAGAAGGGGAAGGATCAGCATAGGACCTCAAGGCAGGAATCAAACTCAGGTTGCTGTGAACACCAGAGTGCCATGTGTTGACTCACTAACCATTACACCACTGGCGCCAACGTGTTCTCAACTTTTGAAAACATCAGTTGAACTGACCTAAAATATCTAAAGGTGAGTGAAGAAAAAAACTCTTGTGGAAAATAGTACTAAGAAATAATACATTATCAGAACAAACAAACAGAGTTCAGCTAAAACAGGAAGGCGGGCTTCACATATGAAGCACTACAAAGCATTTTTCCCCGTTTGTCCTGCCATGTTTTGATCCTTGTCTTGTTTACCATTTATGTTGTTTTACCTCCTGTCCTGTTTCTAATTCTGTGTCTAATAAATGTTTTGTTAACATGTGTCGCTGTTATTTATTTATTTATTTTCAATTGAACTGTTTGTTTGTTCTGATAATGTATTATTTCTTAGTACCAATTTCCACAAGAGTTTTTTGTTCACTCACCTTCAGATATTTTATGTCAGTTCAACTGATGTTTTCAAAAGTGCTAATGGTGTAGTGGTTAGGGCATCAACACACGGCTCTCTTGTATTCATGGTGAGATGAGTTCCATTCCCGCCACGTGGCCCTAAGCCGATCCTTCCCCTCTGTCCTCTCCCCACATTTTCCTGTCAATACTCTCTACTGTCCTATAAGTTAAAGGTGAAAGAAATGTTGAGTACATGAGAAAAAAAACGAAAGGAAATAAGAATTTAATTTTGTTTTGTTCACTCAACTTCAGGCATTCCAGTTCTGCAGACAAAAAAATTCAGTTGGCTTTTGTATTACTGGCAAATAATTTTAGATTAATTGAAGGTGCATCTGATCTTTTCGAAAGTTGAGTGAACAAGAAAAAGTGAAAAGGAAATAAGGATAAAAACTAGAAAGAAAGCTAGCAAGAAAGAAAGCTAGGAAGAAAAAAAGCCAGACAACAAGAAATAAGACTAGTAAGAAAGAAAGCTACAATAAAAGAAAGAAAGCTAGTAAGAAAAAAAGCTGGCAAGAAAGAAATCTAACAAAAAAGAAAGCTAGCAAGAAAGAAAGCTAGCAAGAAAAAAGCCAGCAAGCAAGACAGAAGACTAGCCAGTAAGAAAGTTAGAAGGAAAGAAAGAAAGCTAGCAAGAAAAAAAGCTGGCAAGAAAGAAATCTAACAAGAAAGAAAGCTAGCAAGAATGAAAAAAGCTAGCTAGAAAAAAAGAAAGCTAACAAGAAAGAAAGAAAGAAAGAAAGAAAGAAAGAAAGAAAGAAAGAAAGAAAGAAAGAAAGAAAGAAAAGTATATTCAGACTATTCCGGACTTTCATATGAACTCTATGCTCTATGCTACCTGCTGTATAGTGACCCACAGAACACAAGTCTTTTGTTTTAAATTAAATTATTGATCATGTTTATGTGCTTCCTTATACATAGAAGGGTTTATTGGTGTCTCATGTGTCCAATGTAGCAGTGAATACTGCAGCTTGTGCATTATTTAGATTGCGTTATTATTTATCCGTTGCTTACACACAGCAGCACTCATTTGTCATGAAAAGGACACCGAAAGTTCCTCTATTATCATAGACATCCAAACACATCCATGGATGCACACGCACGCACAAACCTTACTCAAAATCTTGCTTAAATGCCACTTTTTTAAAAAACAACTGGTGACGTTTCAACAGCAAATTTAGTAGAATTATTCTAATTCAGTTTTCAGATTCACAGTTTAAGCAATTAACAGAATAATAACACTTTGAGGGATTAAAGGGATAGTTCACCCATTATGCTTAATTTAAATGTACTCATAATTTACTCCCTTGCGTGGTTCCAAGCCTTTATGGGTTTCCAGATTTGTGTTAAACAGAAGCAAGATACTCATAAAAGTTTAAAACAAGTAAAGCAAGAGTACTTTATAAAATAATTTTTATTTTTGGATGAACTATCTTAACAATTGAGACATCAACAGAAACTACCCAGGTTTACTGGAAAAACAAACTACCAACTGCAAAAAAAACAAAACAAAACACTAACACATTTTATTAACTCTATCAATTACAGCCACTTAACTTCAATGTTATGTTACCATTTCAGAGGTAACAGACCTAATACATGACGAAGTTGCTTTTGTCTGCCTTTATATATCTGTAACACTATAGATTAGTTTATCGGATGTTACTTTCAAACACGATAAAGCATTAACCTTTTATTACCATTCATCATCAGCCATTTATTTTTAGAATTTCTGCAAAATTAGCATGAAGTTAAGGCGATACTGCATTAACCCTTTAGCCATCACCCCGACGCGGATGCACTAAGGTGCTATTTTTCCCACATGTCAGTGTTTATGAATAGATTACACCGAAAAGAACACAAGTAATCTTCACAAACTATACATCAGTCTAAAGCTACAACCCTCAAGCACCCATTGCAGCTAGTTGTTTTTCATTGGGAAGCTTATAAAGGATGTATTTGCTAAATTTGTGTAAGTTTTACAGAAAACGCTGATTAGATATTGAGTGAATATCATAGTAAAAACAACACATACACACTTTCATTGCTGTACATCAGGGTGTTAAATTTTCTGAAATATTCAGACCAGCTCGTCTGGCACCAACAACCATGCCATGTTCAAAGTTACTTAAATCATCTTTCTTCCCCATTCTGATGCCCGATTTGAACTGCAGCAGAATCGTCTTGACCATGTCTACATGCCTAAATGCATTGAGTTGCTGCCATTAGAAATTTGCGTTAACAAGCAGTTCTGTAGGTGTACCTAATGAAGTGGCCGGTTTGTGTATATGACTTTTCATAGAATAAAAAAAAAGCATAATGCATTTAAACAACAACAATGCTGTCATCTATCTATGGTGTCACCATTTATGTTTTCAGTTAAGCAATGTTAAAGTTTTCCAGGATTCAAGTACCAATAATTCATCAACTGGGGATTATTCCCTACTATAAAAGACAGATAGAATCATAACCAGATTGTGAAACCAATGCTAAAGTATGAGACAAACATCTGTGTGAGTGTAGGCAAACAGGCATCATGTGAAAGCCATGTGAGAACTATCTGCATGCCATCTATTGACGCTATTGGTTCCCAGTTCCCTCAGACAAACACTTTCGTTGTTCTTCAGAAAATCACATACTTTTGCATTGTGCGCACAAAGTTCATTTGCTTTAAACTCTATATTCTCTCCTGAAGATGCTCTCTTCACCTACTCCTCGCCCTCAGGCTGTTTTCTACACGGTGGACCACAAAGTCTTCACATGCCACCCTCATTCAGACTCAAGCTCAACATGTCCACGGACCTTTAGAAATTATGGTCTGTTTGTGCATGTGTCACTATATTTTTTTTCACTTCCCTTCTCTCGCGGATGACTAACTCAGAATGTGTGCATGAATATTAAAACAGCTCCAATCAACATGTCCCTTTAAATCTCATCCACACTATTCTCCTCTGGTGGCCACATGACGTTGAGATTGGACAACAGTGATACAGATTTCACTATGCTCTTTTATGAGTCCAGCCCTAACAAAGAAGAACGACAACAAGCAAACAGTTTTCCATTGTTTCAGTGTGTAGTTTCATTCATTCAGTATTCACTGCACCACACGACAACCTCAAAACATGATGCAATCCTGAGTGTGCCTCACACAGGTGAGTGGGCTTGATAAACCACCTGTAGAAAACTTGCTCTTTAATCTCTCTGACACTCTAACTGACTTTAGCACCAGACGCTTTCTCACAATCACTCCATATCTCAAAAAAGCAAAACAAAACATTATGAAGTTGTCTTCACACAGGTGAGTGGGCTTGACAAACCATCTGTAAAAACACTCCAAAACTTCAAAATTGGATGCACAGTAAATAAGAGCAATATATTTGATCTACAGATTATCAGACATAAATATTAAACCTATTGCTATCATCAAACACTCACTTTAAGGGAGATCTGCTCGTTAAGTCTGGCGTCACGCGAAGCAGCTTTCTGGATCCAAGCGCTCTATGAAACACTGTATGTGGAGGCTCAAGAAATGGTAATAATAAACGATTACAAAGTGCTGTAATACTTTCAAAAATCATGATTGCAATATATAAAACCATGCCTAATATCAGATGTCCAGAAAGTGAGTATAGTTTTTAATAAATTGTTAAAATATTGGTGCCTTTGATGGAGCAAGTCCTGAGAGTGTTGTGTACAGTGGTCCCTCGCTATAACGTGGTTCACTTTTTGCACGCTCCAAGTTTTGCAGATTTTTTTCATGCAATTTGACCAATCAACCTATCAATCTCCTTCATGCCATGTCTCCTGTATAGTAGAATGCGTCGAGCTTGCCAAATTTGCATAAATCTTCAATCGCTAGCAGTGTGACTGAAGTTGTTTGCAAATTTTCTCCCCACAATGTCGACGAAACGCTCTGCACCATCAAAGGCACCTGCGGTAGCACCCAAAAGGCAGAGGAAGATTCTAACCATCACACAAAAAGTTGAACTTCTGTACATGCTAAAGGAAGGTTGAAGTTATGCAGCTGAATGGCTCCATTTCGGAATAAATAAATGAAGATCAAACAGTTTTGATCTTTGTTTTCATTCTATAACATTGGACTTATTTTTCTACGAAGGTTTGAACTTTGAGAGTGTTTAAACAAGAGAGAAAGTTGTGAAAATGTTAATGCCTGTCTGTGAAAAGTGTATAAAGTGTGTAGTGAACGGGTTTTTAGCCTTAAAACATCTATAATAATTGTTTAAAATAAAGCAGTCTACTTCGTGGATTTCGCCCATTGAGGGTTATTTTTAGAACACAACATACCACTGTATACCTTGCTTTTATAAATAAAATCACATTTAATGTGTTGTATGTCAAAAAAGGGATCATAATTTTTTTTCCTTAATTCTTTATTAATTTAAACGCGTAGCGGCTTGGACCTGGAAACAGTATTCCATACATCATAACTTAACAAGCAGGTTCACTATAAATGCTGGGCATTTTTAACTCAATGCTGGTCAAATATGGAAACCCCCCACCATTTGGTTAAAAAAAGGTCCATTAAATATAACTTTAAAAAAATGAACCTAATGTTTGGTTTGTCCATATTTGGTCCATTCATTCATTCCTTCATTCATTTTCCTTCGGCTTAGTACCTTCATTCATCAGGGTCGCCACAGCGGAATGAACCGCCAACTTATCCAGCATGTGTTTTACACAGCAGATGCCCTTACAGCTGCAACCCAGTACTGGGTAACATATTTGACCCAGCATTGGATTAATACAACCCAGCATATTTTAGAGTGTTTGCACACATTTTTCATGTATTAATGCACATTTATTGATATGCTGTAGTGGGAACGGCTTGTAATAAATCTTCTCCGACTTACTAGGTTTTCAATCAAAGGCTGTGATTTCATGTAAAGGATTTTTGCTGGGACAATGAAAAAGCAGTCCCCCCTTTTGCGAGTCAACTGGTTCTTGAGATTAAAAAACAAACCCATATATTTAAACAAGATATTTGTGTATTTCCACAGCAAAACACAAGAACTGAATACTTTGGAGAAAACCATAACAAAATTTCACAAAAAAAGTCTATCACAAAACTCATTTTAGGCAACAATTATTTATATTAATAAAAATGTCAGAGTAAGGCGGCATGGTGGCTCAGTAGTTAGCACTGTCGCCTCACAGCAAGAAGAACGCTGGTTCAAATTCCAAATGGCCCACTGGTATTTATATGTGGAGTTTACATGTTCTCCCTGTGTTTGCTTGGGTTTTCCTCTGGGTGCTCCAGTTTCGCCCAAATTCCAAAGGCATGCGCTATAGGTGAATTGAATAAACTAAATTGGCCGTAGTGTATGAATGTGTTTGTGAATGTGAGAGTGTATAGATGTTTCCCAGTACTGGGTGATGGCTGAAATGGCATCCGCTGTGTAAAAAACATACGTTGGAATAGTTGGCGGTTCATTCCACTGTGGCGACCCCTGTTAAATAAGCAACTAAGCTAAAGGAAAATGAATGAATGAATGAATGTCTATGTGAAATACAGGACTGAAACAGAATGTGTTGTTTATGCACACTCCAGTTAGACTCTATTTTCCTCTATGACACCTGAAACCATAGCTCACATTGTTTGGAATAATTCAGAAATTTCAGATATTTAGTACAGTAAGTACTTATTTCTGAACACAAACTTTTCCTCATGTAATACAAAATGATTCTCAATCTCTATACTACCCTTAAAACCAGCTGTTTAATGTTCTGAAAGTTTCATACAGAGGCTGACATTAAAACTATATGCATACGAGACAAGTTTATGGACCAAAAAAGGAGTTAAAAAAATTAAATAATAATAATTCATTCATGTTCTTTTCAGCTTAGTCCCTTTATTAATCTGGGGTTGCCACAACGGAATGAACCACCAACTTATGTTAATTAACCGTCAGAATATGTTTTCATTCCGCTGTGGCGACCCCAGATTAAAAGGTACTGAGCCGAAAAGAAAAAAAATTAATGAATGAATAAATTATAATATTAATAATGATAATACTAATAATAAAAAAATAATAACAATAATAATTACAAATTATTTCTCTTAAGAAATCCTAAGCAGCATCATGTAAATCAGATGCACATCCCAACATGACCTTTTTTTAAACAGTAATTCTTTAAAAAAATTGTTTTTAAATACCTATTTATTATCTACTTTAAGAAAAACCACTAATTCCCAAGTTCCTAAATTATACACTGCAACATCCTTGACCTACGTGAAGTAACAGGGACAATGCGATAGATCTAGGAAACCACGTGGAGGGCCCCAAATTATATCTTTCAACCTATCTCTTTCTTTTGTCTGTCTTTATCTTAGTAATTTGGTTTGGAAAAGGGTAGTTTTACCTGTAATGACTGTTATTTTCTGCTTTGCTTTACTTTATCACCGCAGAGAATCAGAACAGGAAGATCCAGAGCATCTTCTAGACCTGTTTTAGGTGGCCAGTAAAAGGACTTAAAAGTCAGCGTTCTTATATATGATGTCCTGAGGGGTAAGCAACCAACTCATTGTCTTCCATATTTAGTATCTAGGGCGATTCGTGTCCAAAGGCTGTTGCAAAGCATAGATCAGCAAAAATCTGGGTATGTTTTTTTGCCGTACATCACAAACTATAATGGACTTCAGTGATACATTAAAGGTGAAGTTCTTTGAAACCTTTTCAGACTGGACATGGGCCCCTTGAGATGGGTTTTTTAGGATGATGAAGTGCATCGTCTACTGTCTTCACCGAGTGATGAAGATAGCACTATAAATCTTCATTAAAACCTGTCTCTTGTTTTGACAGCCTGTGCTGGTTTTGCATCTTCATAACTGCAATGGGAATCTTGCAGGGTTTAAGAAGATGTGATGTCCGGCCTTTGGATCTATAACAATGAGTTATTTTTTTATGAATAATAATACAGATTTCTTAAAGATAGACAGAACACTACAGGACAGAACAGAAGGTAGGGGTTCTGCATATGCAGTTGAAGTCAGAATTATTAGCCATGTTGAATTATTGTGCCCCCTTTATATTTTTCCCCAATTTCTGTTTAACAGAAAGAAGTTTTTTTTTCTACATATTTCGAAACATAATAGTTTTAATAACTAATTTCTAATAACCTTTTTCTTATACTTTTCCATAGTGACTGAACATATTATTTTACTAGATAATAGAAATATACTAGATAAAATAATAATATTTGTCAATATAAAAGTATTAAGCTTAAAGTGCAATTTAAAGGCTTAACTACTGTACAGTAGGTTACTTAAGCTAACTTGGCAAGTTAGGGTAATTAGGCAAAATATTGTATTACTGGTTTGTTCTGTAGACCAGTGGTTCCCATGGGGTCGCTTGGAGATTTTAAAAGTATCATATTTGTTATTAAACTATTAGAATTACCATATTTAATCCATAACATGCAGAAGATGAAAAAAAAATAGTATTGAATAGTTACATAAAAAACATACAAATAAAAAGCCATCAGACTTTCAGTGTGCTTTCACATCTGTGGTTTGGTTCATTTGATCCGGACAAAGGGCAACAAATGATACATTGTAGCATTTTTCTGCCACATTGATTGCTTTGGTCCGAACGGGTTGAAAAGAACCAAAATGCTGCCATGTGACAAAATCCACAGCATTGGCCAGATGTTATTGAATGTATTTCCTCAACTGCTTTTCGATTGGTCAGAATTAACGTGTGGGAAAATGCGAATGGAACTCCTGCAAGTAAACAAACTGGCTGACACAAAATGTCACTTTATACTATGGAGAGACGACTGTGCTGGTTGATTGTATCCCTGGTCATAGTACACTATATGTTTTGTATACATCACTTTAGACAAACTATACATTGAGAATAAAGTGCAGCTGCAGCTGGAAAATAGTGTTTTAATGCATTGCAAACGGCGAAGATGCATCGCAATTCACTTCAGGAGGAGGCGTGAATTAATTTCGCTAAACTTCAGGGAATATTTCCAATGATTCATAAGGTAATGTAAACTGGCATGTAAAGTATGTTGTTAAATAAGTGTGTATAAGATGTTTGTTTCACAATTACTATCATCAAGTGTTTATGAGATGGATCGCCTGAGGGAAGAAACTGTTTCTGTGTCGGGCTGTTAAGGAGCACAGTGCTCTGTAGCGTTGACCAGAAGGTAAAAGTTCAAAGAGGCAGTGTGCTGGGTGTGAGGGGTCCAGAGTGACTTTGGCAGCCCTTCTGCTCATTTTGGATAAGTTAAGTTCTTGGTCGTAATGACACAGCAATAGTGTTAGTTGAAGCAGATTGATTTTACAGCACAGTGTTAAACTTTGACACCTTTAAGGCACTTACGTACTGTGAAAGTGCCTTAAAAATAAAGGCCACGACTGAACATAGAGGACGATCTCAAAGTGGTCTCCGAAATGATACCAAGAATAGTCTTGTGCTGTAAAAGCTGCCCACCATTCTCATTAGCTGAGGTTAATATTGATTAAACAAATGAATTATAACTACAAAGAAATGATATGGTTGCTAGACGTTGCACGTTTTTGGATAGTCAATAAGCTCGTTTATACAGTTCCTACTAGTGTGTGTACATTGTTATGTGCAACATTTGTATGCTTATAACCACTTTTGAGAATACAGTAGTGGGGGTTGCAAGTCACTGGAATGTTGGTTATTTTGGGGGTCGCGAGCTGAAATGTTTGAAAACCCCTGCAGTAGACAATTAAATTTTATATATTGATTAAGGGGGCTAATAATATTGACCTTAAAGCAGGTTTAAAACTATCAAAAACTGCTTTTATTCTAGCTGAAATAAAACAAATAATAAGAAAAAATATTATGGGAAATACTGTGAAAAATGCCTTGCTCTGTTAAACATCATTTGAGAAATGTTTTAAAAAGAACAAAATAAATGAATAAAATCACCGAAGGGCTAATCATTCTGACCTTACCTGTAGTTTGCTTTGTTTTCCAAAACGGATTTTCTTCTTGGTTAGGTTTGTTTTCACAAGGTAAAGTCGCAAAGTGCTCCAACAAGAACTTGTGAATAATGCATCTATTTATGCTCCCTTGCGTCATCCATCATGATGCATTGACAAGTTTGCTCTGCGTGTTTATTGTGGCCTTATCCGTAGCTGTCATGGCATTCGCATACAGGTACAGTCCAGTACGTTCTCTGCTTATAACTCCTAATTTAAATATCTTCAATTATGTTTTTTTAATCTTTGGTTTTCAGTTTCAATAACTAATGTGCTCACTCACAGAATCAGGTGCTTTTTATGTGACAGATTTACTGTTATGAATTATGATAGCGCTTTGTCGGTTCAGTCGAATTGCTTGCTCACCTAAAATGAACTGGTACAGAGAGCCATCCTTGTTTAGTACAGTCCCAACTGCTTTGGGAAAGTGAAAATAAGACTGCCATGTTCATATATGCCACATAAATAACTGAACTAAGAAGAAAATTCACATGGATTTGAAACAGATGCTCCAAATGAACTAGGAGTAGGGCTGGGCAATTCATTCAAAAGTAATCGAAATTGACACACAAAACCTGTAATCGATCTAATTTTTCAAGTCAATTTTTTCAGTTACTTTCCTTACCATGTGTCATGAGTCATGTGACCCCGCTCTGTTAAGGTTGAATTATACTTATTATGTTATTATGATATTATACTTTAGCCAAGGGCACCAGTACAGTCCTGCACAGCCTTCGCATAACCACTACCTCTCAAAAAATGTACTTACACGTCACAACGACGCGTAGCGCAAGCTTTGTGATTGGTCGCTTTGGTATCGGTGACGATGGTGGGCAGCGCAGAGAGACGCGTTTTAGGCAATGTGTGTTTTAGTTTCATTTGTTTGGTGTTGGTAAATAATCATAGATAGTAGATAGTGCGTGTTTACTTCAATTATTTTAAAATCAAGTAGTCCACCCTACATTCAAAAATCTCTCACTTGTAATATGTGAGCATATTTACTGTAAAAAAGACGGTCAGTGAACTATGAGGACAAAATCATAAAACAAATAAATAAAATAATCGTTTATTAATCGTAATAAAGTTAAAATGCTCGATTGATCGAGATATTAATTTTAGGCCAAATCGCTCAGTCGCTCAGTTTTTGGTATTCACTTACTTTAAAAAAGTGAGTAAACCCAATGTGTAAAAAGAGACAAGTAGACTTTCCATAGTTATGCACACTCCATTTACTTAATAGTTTCAAGTAACACGTTTACTCATTATTTTAAAGTCAAATATTTGCTTTAAAAGAAACAGGCTTATTCAATTTAAGCACTTAAAAACTATTTTTAAAATATATTTAGGTAAAGTCAACGAATCACTTAAATAATCTTGTAAACATTTCTATTTTAATGAAATGTCAACTAATTGCTTTGAGAGTGACAGGTTTACTCACTTGTTTATGTAAAGTGAACTAATTGCTTTAATTTCCCCCACAGACACACTGCAATGATAAATAAGGTTTATGTTTATGGGGGGTCACTAAAGTTTCATAGGCCTCATTTTAGATGTGCTCGATCTACAATGTGTCTGTTTTCTTTCAATTTAAGTAGTCAACTAATGACACTTTAAAAGAAACAGGTTTACTGTATTTATGTCAGCTAATCACAAATAATTTGGTAACATTTTGATTTTAATGAAATGTCAACTAATAGCTTTAAAAGCAACAGGTTCACTCAAATGCTTACCCAATCAGGCCAGTGGTTCAGATTTTTACTTGCCCAGCCAAAATTTTCACTGGCCCCACCAAAAAAAAGTTAATAGCTGTTTCTTAGCCACATATAATAAATAATGTGTTAAAAATAACATCTGTGAATCCAGAATATATATATTTTTTAATGTTAATAAATATACAGTATGATGAGCAAAATTCAAAGTATGCAAACAAAAAGAGCATTACTGAAGTTTTTAATTATTTAAATAAATAATAAATAATTATTTATATAAATTATTCTGTTGTGTGTGTGTGTGTGTGTGTGTTGTACCCAAAAAAGGCATCTATCATGCTGCCCGCAGTCATTATTGCTGAGCTCTGTAAGTGCAACAAGTTTACTAAAACGTGAACATGTTCACTCAATTTTTTAAGTATAGTCAACTAATCACTTTAAAAGCAACAGGTTCAATCAAATTAAACTAAATATTTCTTCACTTTTTTAGTCAAATAATTGCTTTTTACAGTGTCCTAACATTTTGAATCAACTGAAACTCTAGCAAAACCCTCTTCACAATCATATTCAAGACTTCTATAGATACACTCAAATATTTATCTGTATGACAGACGTATGATCCAATCCTTTCAGACTGAATAAACCATGCATGACACTCCAGAGAGCACATACATTAATACAATATTGCACAGAAACACCTTCTAATGAGGTCACAGGAATAAAAACAGATTCTCGGTGAAACTGTGTGTGTGCTTACAGATTCATTTTCTCCACAGACACACTGCAATGATAAACAAGGTTTATGTTTATCGGGGGGTCATTAAGGTCCCTCAGGCCTCATTTTAGATCTGCGTGATCTGTAATGTGTCTGTGTGTGTGTTTTCTTGTGCAAGTGTGTTTTACTGCAACGTATAGATGAAGATGTGTAGGCATAGATTTGCCCACTCTGGTTATTTGTTTGAATGGATTAAATGTCAGATGAAAAAAATGATATTACTATGCGGATGACCTCTGGAGAATGAGAAAAGATATCAGTGCTGAGATTCTTATTGTCACAGAGCACACACACACACCTACACACACTACGACAGTGCCTTTCTGTCACTGGGGACACACCACAGCCGCAGCCAGGCTTATGAAAATATCATTAAAAAATAATATTAATATGTTATCTGTCTGACTTTTAATGTTCTCTGGCTCTATCTGTCCCTGTCCTGCACTTTTCTGTGTCCTGGCCCACCCTGGGGATGCAATCTGGCTGGCCGGCCCTCACCCAGCTGTCCAAAATTATTAGTGCAGCTCTGGTGCCCCCCAACTGCCCCGTGTCTGCTTTAGTTACCTGTTTCCAAATGATCAGCCCACTTGAGCTTGACCGCAAAAAAACAAACCCACACGCTGCTGCTTCATCTCTGTAGCTGCATGAATGCCGCTCAAATGGCACTAGAAAAACAGATCTCTATTCTAATCACAAGCGTGCAATATTTATAGTCTGAGAATATACTTTGTTAACAATGTGCAAAGTGGCATTATCAAGTTATTCAATCAAAGGCATTCACTGCATAAGTATATTTTTAAAAATATTGTATCATAAAAGTAAAAAAAAAAAAAAAACTTTTGCATTTCTGAGATATTGTATAGTTACAAAAAATATGTAGCTGTATAGTATACATATACAGTTAAAAATATCTGAAGGAAGTGTTCTGTTCTCCTGAATATCAGTATGGGAGAATGATTGCAAATGTGAAATAGATTTTTTACAAAAGTTCAATAAGTTACCCTTCAGCTAGTTACATTTTAGACACTTAACAAACAAACTTAAATATGTAGGCTAATTGATGTCTTTAGTAAAGTGCATACAACACCGCTTCCTTATCCACAAAAGTAAAGGAGTAAAAAGTAAAAGTAAAGAGAAAGTAAAGAGGCCGAATGGAGGAGGCTCGTTCTTTATAATCACAGCAGATGATCTGTTAAACTGTTTTCTCGCTAGTGAAGTGTTAAGTATTCTCTGCTTACAAAGTCCACCATGTAAATTGCAAATGCGGTATGGTGCGACGTAACTGACTCTTAAAGGGAATGAGAGAGGAGACTCTGATTGGTTTAATGCACATTATGCTCAAAACACACCCATAGCTCATTAAGAGAAAAAGCACAACCCTGTTAGACCATACACCAGGGCGCAGAGCGTATTCTTCCGTCCTTAAAATAGCAAAAGGCGATTCGGACATGCCCTTAATGCTTTTGTGCAATGTGCTTTAGACTTCGTGCCTAGATTGTTAAAATAGAACCTGATTAAAAAATAAAAATAAAAAACACCCACTGCTGCTTCATCTCTGTAGCTGCATGAATGCCGCTCAAATGGCACTGTAAAAACAGATCTCTATTCTAATCACAAGCGTGCACAAAGGGATTCACTGCATAAGTCTATTTTTAACAATATTGTATCATAAAAGTAAAACAAAAATTTCTGAGATGTTATATAGTTACAAATAAATATGTAGTTGTATAGTACACATATACAGTTAAAAAATATCAGAAGGAAGTATTCTGTACTCCTGAATATCAGCATGGGAGAATGATTGCAAATGTAAAATAGATTTTTTACAACAGTTCAATAAGTTTAACCCTTTAGCCAGTTACATTTTAGACACTTAACAAACAAACTTAAATATGTAGGCTAATGGATGTCTTTAGTGGAATGCATACAACACTGTTTCCTTATCCACAAAAGAAAAGGAGTAAAGAGTAAAAGTAAAGAGAAAGTAAAGAGGCTGAATGAAGAAGGCTTAATGTATATTAAATATAATGTTATTATTTTTTGCAGTATAATTTATATTTATATAAATGAATATATTTATATTTGTTTATGATAAAAACAGGAGTAGATTTGTCTACCTGTCAGGTTTTGGAGATGTATGCATCACCATATGGGGTGTAATAACAGGACACGTGCTTGGAAAAACTCAGTTTTTTGACCACACTTCGTTATTATTGTTAATTTATTTGTTTGCTGGAAATTAGAACTGAATTTAGAAATAGTTTTGAAACAAATCTGTGTACTTAAAAAAAACTAACTTAAATATGTAGGCTAATGGATGTCTTCAGTGGAATGCGTACAACATCGTTTCCTTACTCTACGAAAGTAAAGGAGTAAAATAAAGAGGCCAAATGGAGGAGGCTTGTTCTTTATCCTCATGCTGCAGATGATCTGTTTAACTGTTTTCTCACTAGTGAAGTGTTCAGTTTTTCTGTTCACAAAGTCCACCGTGTAAATAGCAAATGCGGTATGGTGCAACGCAACTGACTCTTAAACGGAATGAGAGAGGAGACTCTGATTGGTTTAACGCACATTATGCTCAAAACACACCCATAAATAGGCCCACATGGAATCTGGGCGCACAGAATTCAGTAGATTTTTAGCCCATTATTGATTCTGTTTATTTACTGGTGTAAATGTGTGTAAATGTATATTTATTCAGTTTTCAAACTAATTTCAGTAATAAAACTGAGTAATTTGAAAATATTCATATGATTTATTTAAAAAAACAGTTTGTAAAGTATTACTTTCTGTCTTTTAGTAGATATTTTATATGAGAGGTTAGCATTTTGGCAGATCACCTCCTGCACCTTTAAGTGAATAAACACAACCCTGTTAAACCACGCACAGGGTGCAGAACGTATTTTTCCATCCTTAAAACAGCAAAAGTGGAATCGGACATGCACTTAATGCTTAATGCTAGGTACAAGGGTATGCGCCAACCCTTGTATTTTTGGTTAAGATGTTAGTTAGTGTAGATTAAGTAGGATGTCAATGACGTTAAAGATTTGTTTTTCATAAGTAAAACGTAATTAAAGACATAAGTAAAATAATAGTTTGTATTCTTTTCTGTAGCGCCACCCATAGCCAGTCTTTCTAAATTGCATCGTTTATTGTTTCTAAAATTGTAAATAACTCACTCACTGTTATGTACCATATGTAAATCAATCACCATTATTTGTACACCAGTTACTGTTGTCTGTTCTTACTTTGGAGTACAATTTTCTTTGAGTTTCCCTTTTAACCAAGTCCACAATCCAAGTGTGCAACCCCGCTCCCCTAAACTTCCCTGAGGTTGGAACACTGTGTGAAAGTGACATTGCTTCATTTATGAGTGAAAAGAAAAATCACATGATCATTTCTGTCAATAGTGCACACTCCTACGTCTAATTACATCAAAACTGATGAAAAAGCGCAGTATAGGAAAAAAAGACTCTGCTTTAATCCCATGATACACTGTCTATTCTGATGAGTGTCAACAGAGTTGGAAGATTTCTTTGCTGCTTACTTTGCTGCTGGTCTGTGTATGTGTCTTCTCCCAGAGAGTGTGTCTGAGGCTCATCCGGGATTTACGATGGCCACATCCATGATGATCATGGGACTCAGTGGAGCAGCACGTGGATCATCCATGAGGATATGAGGGAAAACAGGAGCAGTTTCACTGATGTGGCACACACAGTCTGCAGACAAAAGAGGAAGTTGCTGCAAGTTACAAGGCAAGCTAGTTAGCTATGCTGCAAGTTATTAAATAGTAGCTACATTGAAGACATTTATAGAGGAAACCATGACCTTTGAGTCACTTTTAAGGCACAAAAAAAGTAAACCAGATACTTTTTTTTGGAATTAATTGATGAATAAAGTAAAAAAAAAAACATTCATTCAAAATAGAATTTGCTTAACAGTATAACTGTGTTTACTGTCACCTTAGGACAACATAATGCTACCATGTCAAACAAAATATATATTATTGTCTTGACTAGCACTGACTATTGATTTACAGACTGATGTTTTTTTTTTCTTTACTGATTCTTCAAACTACTAAACTATTTATAATGTTTAAACAACACCATCATTTTGTGTGTGTGGTTTTTTTTTGCGGGGGGGGGGGGGGGGGGGGGGTTGACTGTTTTATGTTCAAAAGTTTACTGAGGCCCAATTCTAATTCTACCACTTAACAGTTCAACTAACCCCTACCCCTCGTTTTGCATGTTCACGTGAAGGGGTGTCCCAATTCTCTTTAGCTTGAAGGCATAGGGCTAAAGAGAAGGGCTAGATACCCCTTAAAACTGAGTTTTTTCAGGACCAAAATCGAAACAAAAGGGTACGAAAATTTTCCAAAATAAACCATCTACAAGGACGCCATGGCTGCACATGGAAGTATGGAGATGCACAAATTAGTATTTATTGTCATTTTTACAAATTTTTACAACGAACAAGCATATGTTTTAATAAATTCATAACCCCGTTCGTGTTTTACCATCATCCTAAAAAAATAAATAAATAAATAAAAACGACTAAATTTTGCTATCTATAATCTCTAATAATAACTCCTGTATAGCAGTCCCACAACATTCTGCCACTCGATGACACTCAATTCCCCTGCCAGAAAAGTCTGTTACAGGATAACATTAATGTTGCTTTTGTGTGTTTACATAGATGAAAGGGCCTCGGTGTGAATGCACAGTACAGTTAAGATCTTATTACCACATTATATCGTTATGATAACATGATATTGCTGCGTTCAGTGATTTTACTGAAAATAAATACCAAAAAATAACGCAACTGGAATAACTGCAGCAGTAGTGATCCATGATCTCACATGAAGCAAGAGATTGCGATGACATATGATGATGACTTGTGCAGGTGTTGTAGTGGTGTCCCACTTCTTAGGGGTAAATTTTAAAGCGCGTCCCCTTCACACTGTTTCAAGCGCCAAAGGGAAAGGGAAAGGGGGACAAAAATAGAATTGGGATTGGGTCTTAATTGATTTGTGTTAGGACAGCTTAAATAAATAGTGTGCATTTTTTACAGTGTTGTCTTGATTTTATCTGATTCTGATTAACAAGCTTTCATTTCGATTTGAATCAATTGCTCATTTTATTAAGTGAATATATGTTTAATAGCAGTGCTATGAACAAATGAACAGCGTCCTTAAGTTTACAGATGGTAAATGAAGTACATACTGCACTCAAAAAATGATGTTTGCTTTTTGTTCAAACTACTTTTAAACTACTACTACTTTAAAACAAGCTGAAACAGCACAAGTCTTGTTCTTTTGGAGGACAACATATTTGTTTTATGTTCAATCAACTTATATTAGTAAAAAACAACAAGTTAATTTAATTCCTTTATGTTGTGCCAACTCAAATCAATTACATGGAACCCAAAATTTTTTAGTGTGTATGAGTATATTAAAACAGAACCCAGCTCTCTATTGCAAAAGCATAATGAGTAGCCAGACAATGAAATACAAAATATGAACAATTCTGAGAATCTCTATAAAATCGGCCACATTTTAAAAACAATTAAACTTGTATTTTTCCTGTCCTATTCCTGACCTTTTTTTTTTTTTTTTTTTCAAATCCAGATGCAATACAATGTTCTCCTCAATCATCAGTTAGTCCTGAAACTGACTGCTTGATGGTCTGAAAATGTCACCCTAAGCATAGAAACTATATGGGACAAGTATATGCACCAAAGTGGAGATGGGTGAAATATTGCGTCTAACCTACATCATCTCTACAATGCCAGACACAATCTCCAGCTGACGTGTCATGGCATGTCATTTACATAAGGTAAACATAGACTTTACTGCATCTCAAGTTCACTAGTAGTAACCTCTAAAATAACATGTAGACTTTTGCCTAATCACATATCATAAACGTACCAATGTATTATACTTTTGTGTAATCATAGACATTCCACACAACCAGACATACAATAGGCTTGCATGGGAAAAAAATAAGTGTAAGCACCAGAATGCCAAAGTCATCAGAGAATGTTCACTGTCTGCTGTCTGTGTTTGACTTTCTGACCTTACACTCACACTCCAAAGTGTTGCAATGGTGAAAAAGCTCTGAACACAGATATAGAATTAACCTTCCCAAAAGGGCCGCTCACTGACAGGCAGTCCTGGAATCTAGTCATAACCTTCACAAGTTGAGAGGGCGAATCCAGCACTGAGAGGAATGCCCAGAATGTGTCACTTTTGAGGGGTCACTGCTCATACGGCCAAATGTGGCGGCATCCAGTCTCACAGCCATGACTTTCTACAATACTGTGAAAACATTGCAAGCTAGAACATTCTTCAAATTGAACTACAGTTAGACAAGGTCATTAGCTTTTACCACTCTTGCTTGGGAGAACCACGTTGGATTGCTCGATTAGGAAAACCCACATTTATCACAAAATCACTTTTATTATTTATTTTTGGTAATCAAAGTTAATTTAAATGTTCATGAGTGGGCCACATGACCAATACTCTTGATCAGGGGCGCCGCTAAGGGGGGGAAAGTTAGGACGATTCTAAGGGCCCATGCACTCGAGGGGCCCCCAGAGATCTGCTTTATAATTAATAACAGTACTATAAGGTAATATAACTTATGAATGTATCTCTAAATTACAAGTAAAACAATTTATTAGAAAAAAAAAACGGCTTATATCTGCCTCTCGTGTCTGTCACTGTCAAATTGCACCCCCCTCCTTTCACTCTATGGTTCAGTCCGTCAGTAGCGGGAAGAGAGTTGATGCTTTGATGAGTGCGAGCGATCGTCAGGTAAACTGTCAAAGCAGAGATGTCCTCGAGTCGAGGTTAACAAAGATTAAATCCGGTCATCAAAAATGAAAAGAGAGGCTACAAAAAGCAGAGAGGGTGAAAAGGTAACGGCAGTTGCTATCACAGTTTTTTGAAAAGAAAGGTAACGTTATGTCCATTCACAGAGCTTTCTTTTTGCGGTAATGATAGCGCCGCTAGTTTAATTTACTTTGCTAATGACGAGCTCTCTATATATACGCCCTCACCCGCTCTTCTCTACGAAGTTCCCCAAACTCATCTCCCAGTTGAAGAAGCAGGTAACGGAGATCCTGTCTTTAAAAATAGCATGTGCATTGCAGTCTGCGTTTAAGTATTAATTTCACTATGATATTATCTTAATTGTTGACGTGGCCACTATTAAATGACTGCTATTTTTCCACAATGTTGTTTATGTAGAATGATATAAGTTATAACAGCAAAGCAAACATAAAACTGAAAGACACAACTTTAAATTAATCAAGTTAGGTTTCCTTGAAAGATAATGATCTATTTTTTTATTTTATTTTTTTTGCCCAGTGGACCATTTTGTAGTAATATAACCGATTAGTCAAACTCATACCATATCAGCAGAATAGTGTAAAACAATATCTCAATGTCCATGCAGACAAGTTTTGAATTAATTATGTGTCTTTTAAATATGTCATAGCCAGGATGCTCCTCAAGCCAGTCTTTTGAGCCTAGATTGTTAAAGTAGAGCCCATAGTGAATGGCGTAATTTAAATGTAATAAATCTGCAGAATTCTGTCTGTATTACTTTACTGCATGTACTCAGTTACACAAGCACGTGTGTTAACACACACACACATACACATACAGATATACACACATACAGATATTAGCCCCTTTTTAATTTCTATTTCTTTTTTATGTCTGATATATTTTTTTCTTCTGGAGAAAGTCTTATTTGTTGTATTTTGGCCAGAATAAAAACAGTTTTTAATTTTAAGGAAACCATTTTAAGGTCAAAATTATTAGCCCCTTTAAGCAATTTTTTTTCTTGATAGCCTACAGAACAAACCACTGTTATACAATAACTTGTCTAATTACCCTAACCTGCCTAGTTAACCTAATCAACCTAGTTAAGCCTTTAAATGTGACTTTAAGCTGTATAGAAGTGTCTTGAAAAATGTCCAGTGTAATATTATTTACTGTCATCATGACAAAGATAAAAGAAATCAGTGATTAGAGATGAGTTATTAAAACTATTATGTTTAGAAATGTGTTAAAAAAATCTTTACTCCGTTAAACAGAAATTGGGGAAAAAATAAACGGGGCTAATAATTCTGACTTCAACTTTATTTATATATGCACATAAAAATGTAAAATTTTCAGTGAATATTTTATTTCTGTTCCTTTTTTTGTACTACGTTTACATTTGAACAATAAATCATCTGCTAGCTACAGTCATGGTCGTTCTCTTACTAAATACTGATAAGTAGTGGACAAAATCAATAATAAAATGCATAGGTCAGTAAAACTACATTGCAGACAAAGAGTTTGGATAGCTAGCTTGGTAGTAGGGGGCCCATCCTCATATTTTTTCATGGGGCCCAAAATTGCTAGCGGCGCCCCTGCTCTTGATGATTTAAAGTTATCCATCCATGCATGCATCCATCCATCCATCCATCCATCCATCCATCCATCCATCCATCCATCCATCCATCCATCCATCCATCCATCCATCCATCCCAATCT
>CAIGQQ010038995.1:1685088-1696891 GCA_903798035.1 Danio albolineatus
TTGGATGAATGGATTGGGATGGATTTGGATGAATGGATTGGGATGGATATGGATGAATGGATGGATGGATAGATGGATGGATGGATGGATGGATGGATTGGAATGGAGTTGGATGAATGGATTAGGATGGATGGATGGATGGATGGATGGATTGAGATGGATTGGGATGGATTTACTGGAATGGATGGATTGAGATGAGATGGATGGATTGGGATAGATTTGGATGAATGGATTGTGATTGATAGATTTGGATGAATGGATTGGGATGGATAGATTTGGATGGATGGATGGATGGATGGATGGATAGATTGGAATGGAATGGGATGAATAGATGGATTGAGATGGATGGATAGATGGATTGGGATGGATGGATAGATAGATTGGGATGGGTGTATGGATGGATGGATTGACCGAACCATAGACTGAACAACAGACATTATGATGGATGGATTGAATAGAATAATGAGTAGATGGAATTAAATGACTGACAGATGAAATAACAACAATGAAAAGATGCATGAATTAATAAAATAACAGAAAAAAAGGACAGACCAACATAAAGATGAAATGACAGATAGATAGACAGAATAATATGAATGAACGAATGAATGAATGAATGAATGATTGAAGGAAGGAAGGAAGGAAGGAAGGAAGGAAGGAAGGAAGGAAGGAAGGAAGGAAGGAAGGAAGGAAGGAAGGAAGGCATAGATGGAATGACAGAACAAACCTGAACAACAGATGGATGGATGATGGTTTTTACAACAGACAGAAAAAATTCAAATGTCTTTCAGCTAAAACGACACAGAGAGATAGATGGATAGAGCGAGGCATAGACAAAACGACAGACAGACATCAATCAACTCACATACTCCATCAATAGTTCAGGAAGTGATGTCATAAAAGTGATCCTGTCCTATCAGCTGGTCATTACTGTTAACAAATAAGCCATTACACATATAATGCACACCATTTACCAATCTCCATCAACAGGAACAAGTTTTGGACAGAAATTTGCCCACCACCTGAAGGGCCACTTTGTAGAAATGAAAATTAGAAATGTTAATTTCTAATTTGTTACTCTAGTTTAAAAACCCATTCCTTTACAGTTTCCTCCCCAAGTTTGTTGTGATTTTTAATATCAGTTATGTGCTTCCTTACTTTAATAAAACCCTTAAGTACCATACCATCTGCTGCGAAGATATCGTGGCATGCTTGCCTTCAGGGTACAAAACTTAATAAGCTGTGACATATTTTTCATATGTTTGATTGCTTTCCTTGGATTAGCATGTGCAGCTGGATGCATGCAGCAATTTGCTTTAATATTATCAAAAATAAAGTAACTTTTACACCGCAGTGCATTCCATTCCCCACGGACCCAAAGGCTAACAGTGAAGCGAGACTATATAAATAAACCAGTTATTAATAAAGAGAAAGAAACATGTTTTTCATACATATTCCAAACACCTGTGCAGATTACTGATACTAAAAGAACAAACTATCCACTACTAATTCATCTTAAAGAAATTAATTACCAAAAAAGACAAGACGTTAATTTGATTTCCACACTCCGATGCTAAATATGTGCTTTAAAAGAACTGCTGCTTATAACAAAATACTTTTTTTCAATATGTATTTTTTCTCACGAACTTGGTCCCCAAGGCATGAAACTGTCACCAGATGACAGTTTGTTTACCACAGCAGATTTCACAGCAAATTTGCTAACTATGAGATGACACTCTCTTGATGGTTTGTTTATAATGCACTCATATTTTTTAAATGGAACACAACAATAGTATTGTATGTTGAAATGGCTTACATTGTTCACCCTTTGGAATTTACTTCTAATGGAACAGGTTCACAGTATAAGTGATAATTTTTAATCAAATTGCTACCGTGATACTGGTTACTTACTTATTAAAACACACGCACAAAATGTTGTGACATACAGTTGATGTCTGAACTATTAGCCCCCCCTGTATATGTTTCCCCAATTTCTGTTTTTAAACACATTTCTAAACATAATAGTTTTAATAAATAATTTCTAATAACTGATTTGTTTTATCTTTGCCATGATGACAGAACATAATATTTTACTAGATATTCTTTTTAAATACTAGTATTCAGTTTAAGGTGCAATTTAAAGGCTTAACTAGGTTTATTAGGCAAGTTGGTCATTAGCAGGCTCATTCTGAAAATGTACGCCTATATATTTCTGGAGAGTGCGAAATACACAGGAGGTATGTTTTTTGCAGTTTTTGTTTTCGCAAATCCACCAGAGGCCGTTGTGTACGTTTTTGTGAGATGCCAAATTTCTCTTGCGAATGCAAGGGAATTCTCACGTAAATCCACCAGAGGCCGCTGTTGACTGACTGACTGACTGACCAATTGACTGACCCACCCTCCTCCTTCCCTAGACCCAACCAATAGTGTTTTCAAAAGCACTGATTGACCCGTTCACCCACTTTCCTAAACCCAGCCAATAGTGTTTTCAAAAGTAATCCAAAAAAAGAAAAGCCCCCTGATATTTACCACTTTTCACCCTGTTATTTACTTTGTTTGTTTGTTTTTTGCCTTTTGTTTTTGTCTTACTTATTATCTGGAACCTTTCTTGGCCGGACTCGAACCCCGTTGTCATGGTCAACTCCTGTCTCAAGTTTCAAGTCTACCGATGTACACTGTGGGTAAGCAGTCAGCTGGTGAACACGTCAAGAGGGCTAAAAATATTGACCTTAAAATGGTTTTAATGAATTAAAAATGCCTTTTATTTTAGTCTAAATAAAACAAGTAAGACTTTCTCCAGAAGAAAAAAATATTATAGAAAGTGCTGTGAAAAATTCCTTGCTCAGCATTTGGGAAATATTTGGAAAAGAAACAAATAAAAAAATCACAGGAGGGCTACTAATCTTGACATCAACTACAATGTTTTTTCAATATTCCATTTGGTTAAGTTTATGTGTTTTTGGAAATGCTTTTAGGCTGTGTGTCACTTACTGTACAGTAGTCAACATTAATTCATTCATTTTCGTCTCGACTTAGTCCCTTTATTAATCTGGGGTCACCACAGCGGAATGAACCACCAACTTATCCAGTATACATTTTACACAGCGGATGCCCTTCCAGCTGCAACCCATCACTGGGAAACAGCCATACACACTCATTCACACACATACACTACAGACAATTTTAGCTTACCCAATTCACCTATACCACTTGTTTTCGGAGCACCCAGAGGAAAGGAAACCCACGTGAACATGGGGAGAACAAGCAAACTCCACACAGAAATGCCAACTGACCTAGCTGAGGCTCGAACCAGCGACCTTCTTGCTGTGAAGCGATCATGCTACCCACTGCACCACTGTGACGCCGTAGTCAACATTGAAAGCGAATTAAAACCTTTCATCAAGTTGTTCTAAAACAGTTGAACAACACTTATGTATTATTGTCTTTAGGACATTTTTTAAAATTCATTTTGAGCCATTTCAAATGTTGACTACTGTATGTTTTTCCATTTTTTTTCACTGACATTTTCCCCCCCAATGGACTTGTATAAAAACTGACAACCACACTGCTTAGCAAGCATGACTAAATGGGTTAAATTCTGCATGCATCGGCACATTACACTTAGAGACCCAAGAGCACAGTAGCGTGAAGTCCAAATGAACTAATCAACACGGATATTGTGCTGTTATTAAACAATATATCTAAAAAAAAACACGTAAATCTAAAAATCCAAACAGGTCAGTGTGTCCGCACACCGTAAGCGTCCAACTGTGGTCTCGCACGAAGCCTTTATTTGGCTTAAAACTGGCTTTAGGAGTGTTAAAGTCTTGTTGTGTGAGCTTATGTGTGTGTGTGTGATGTGTGTGTGGTGTACCACTCAGAAGTTCCTCTTGAGCACCACTTCTTTCTCGGCTCTTAAATGGATTTCACATCATTATGCTCATGCCCAGAGAACCCAGGGCCAAATCAACCAAAAAGAGTTCAGCCATTAAAACGCGACATTTCCACGGCTCTTAAGGCCCTCTTCCCTCATCATTAAAAAGGCTGTGACTCACAGGAAACTGACTGACGGATGGGTGCAGCCCTCAGGTCACTGCCTTTGCCTCACATCCTCAACACAAACACACACACCATATACTAAAAACCCTGCGTCCAGGTTCCGGGCTTTAGATAAAAACAATCTTTCCTCAAAAAAAGCAGTGTATTTATTTATACTGTGAAGCCCTTTGAGGAACCGCTGACCTTAAAACTGACCAGCACTCTCTGGAAAAGAGGAAGACCCCTGAGGTCACATTATTAATACAGTCATTCTCAGTAAAATGCACAATACTGTCTTTCCTTTGTGTGCGTACAAACAGCAGCGGTAGTTATGCCCGCACACAGTAACTTGGAAATAAATGAAATGGAAGATGCGATAATCTGGTCCATTGTGCTGCTTTCAATTAACTACAGCAAGAAGATTGCCATTAATCATCCAAAAATGGAAATCCTGTCATCATTTGTTCACCATTATTACCGTGTCCCTTTTCTTTCTGCTTTGGAGAGATATTAGATAATGTGCTGGTCACAAGGGAGCACACAAAAAAAGTGTTATGAAATAGTTTGTATGACTAGGGCAAGTCTTCTGAAGTCTTTGCAGAGACTTCCTTTCAGTGAACTGTTAACTTCTGAAAGCGGATCATTGCAGCTGTAGTAGGACTTGATCAGAATCAGTTTTATTGCCAAGGAATTTGCTTTGGCTACAGAAGCTTCCAGTGTACATAAAGTGACAAGTGACAACACAGAATAAATATGAAAAAAGACGATAGACATTAAACAGAGATGCAGTCAGTCCAAAAAGATCTGGATGTTGAAATGTATGGACAGATTTGTTATAAATATACAGGTTATAAGGTGCTGTGTACTAATGCGTAAGGAGAGGTATTGCATTGTATATTGTTATAAGGTGCTGTGTACAAGTGCGTATGAGAAAGTATTGCATGTTTATTGCACAATAGGAAAACATTAACTGTTCATGAGGTAGATGGCCTGAGAAAAGAAAATTTTCCTGTGTCTGGCAGTTTTTGTGCTCGGTGCTCTGTAGTGCCGGCCAGATGGTAACAGTTCAAACAGGAAGTGTGCTGGGTGCGAGGTGTCCAGGGTGATTTTGCGAGCCCTTTTAATCACTCTGGAGGAGTACATTTCTTGAAGTTTAGTAAGGGTAGTGCCAGTTATTCGTTCAGCAGTTATTCGTGATAATCTGATTCATAAATTATTAATTCAATTGGTAAACAATATTTGACTAATGGGGACTAATTAATTGGTGTAAGTAAAAAAATAAATTAATAAAAGAAGAAGAAGAAGAAAAGAACTCTAGCTATGTTTCCATACCTATTTTTATGCGGATTTTGGATATGCATATAAATAATAAAATAATAATAATAATAATAATGATAACAATAACAGGGCGCCACGGTGACCTAGTGGGTAGCACGTTCGCCTCACAGCAAGAAGGTCGCTAGTTCAATCCCCGGCTGGGCCAGTTGGCATTTCTGTGTGGAGTTTGCATGTTCTCCCCGTGGTTGCGTGGGTTTCCTCCGGGTGCTGCGGTTTCCCCCACAGTCCAAAGACATGCGGTACAGGTGAATTGGGTAAGATAAATTGTCCGTAGTGTATGTGTGTGAATGAGAATGTATGGATGTGTTTCCCAGAGATGGGTTGTGGCTGGAAGGGCATCCGCTGCATAAAACAAATGCTGGATAGGTTGGCGGTTCATTCCGCTGTGGCGACCCCCGATTAATAAAGGGACTAAGCCGAAAAGAAAATGAATGAATGAATAAACAACAATAATAATAAAAATAAATAAATAAATACACTTGAAAAATAAGTAAATAAGTAAGTAAATAAATAAATAAATAAATCAGTTGATGGAAACGCCAATATGCGCACAAATTTTGAAAATGCACATAAAAAACATGCGCATAACTGAGTTGAATAAACTTTTTATTTGATAAGAAAATATGTGCATAAACTACGACAGAAACAGTTTTACCAAACAAATTCCAGCATGCGCATTGAAAAAAGTGATGTGGTTTTGTTGTAAGAGATCATGCGATGAAACAAATGTGTGTGAATGGACGAATCAGCAGGCTGAGCACAGCAGGCTGTTGTTTTGGTCATTCTAAAACACCTTAACTAGTTTCAGTATTAGTTGTATTACATTATTAATTACCTCCAGAACTGTCAAGAGCGTCTGTGCTCATGCCTTTAAATGCCACCTCGAGTTCATTGTATGTCTGCATCGTCTGTTGCCCAAGTCCTTTATTAAATAAAGATTGATGCAGTTTCTCCTACCACAGCAAATTCCATTTTGACTGTTGAGATTTGACGCCAGTTAATCAGGAAGTGACGATTTTGTTCTCTTTGACTCGTTGGATGGAAATGCTGCTTTATTCGCATGCCTTTTATTTGATATTCCAGTGTTTCCGCATAAATTTAATTCTCATTTTTGCATGGAAACATAGCTATTGTTGCGCTTTAAAGGTTCAGCCACATTCACTATTTTTTGGAATAATCCAATCAATTCAATATGTTTGGGAATTTCACATGAGGGCCTATACTTCTCTATGTGGATTCTACACATTTCCCCACAAAACCTCTTGGTTTGACTTCTGAGTGAGATTTTGTTTGAGAAATCACTGCCGATGAAGGGATACTGTATCCCATTCTGACAAAAATATATTTTGAAATATATTCAAAAATAACTAGAAAATGTTGCTTTAAAGCATATTAAGTATAATTTAAAAATATTATAATTAACTTATTACAGTAAAAACATAAACAATCTCATTTATTACACAATAGAGTTCAATACAAAACTCGAGCTGGTTTGCCTTAATTTGCTCGCAGATGTCTTGTGCATTGTCTGTCAAGTGACACTATTTACATTTTAGAAGTCTGATTCATGTACAACATTAAATTGGACCATTTAATTTGTTTGTTTTTTTGTAGCTCAGCAATAAAACAAACGTTTAAGTTAAATCTGAAATGAGGATCTCTGTCAAAGGCATTCACCCCAACCACCTCCCCATCATTCTCTCTCTCTCTTTTCAGATGGCGGGCCAAATCAAAGGTTACCATGGGCCAACTCTGGCCTGCGGGCCCTAATTTGGGCATTACTGATCTATACCTTTATAATATTGAAGAACTGACCTGGATATTCCTCTGAAAAACCAAAAAAAAAATCACCTTCGGTGTTCCAGTAAAAAATAAATAAATAAATAAAAAAACATACATGTTTGAATGACATGAGGTGGAGCAAATAATGACACGCTTTCATTTTCAGCTGAACTACTGCTTTAACGGTAACTGTTCCGGGATCAGAGTAGCAAACCTTCACACAGACTTTCTGACAGCCAGACAAAAAGACAGAAAATGTTTAGAATCTCTGCAACCTCTCTCTCTCGCTCTCTCTGTTTTTTCTGATCTGTAGATGAGTGGGAGTGTTCCCCTGAGTGTGTGCGCGCGTGTGTGTGTGCATGTTTACATCCACACACTCAGGGTTAGGGCTCTGTGGGGGTGTTAAAGTGGGGCACCCTCCAACCTTGCTCCGCGTCCCTACGGCAAGAGAGCTGTCAGGAAGAGTTGGGGGAGTGATGCGTTGCCCCATCACCCCTTCATCCCCTCCAGCGCCAACAGAGCCTCTCCAGCCTGATCTTTCCTTCCTTCTCTCCATCCCTAGGCTGTAGTGTCTGTTTGGCTGTTTGTCGGCGTGCAGATGCTTCATGCCCACTCAAAGCACCAGGCAAACGGCATTCTGGGGGATTTACAGGCTTTGAAATCGGCTGTCAAACCGTCACTATGAAATATGGAGCCGTGGAGAAAAATGTGCCAAGAGAGTCACCCAAGTCTCCCGAGATAAGAATTCACTCAAGGCAGAGGGGAGATGAATTTGGGACTGGCGAAACTTTGACAAGTAAGCACGTAAAATTATATGGTTGTATGTGTGTGACTAGAACATCGGTATTTCATTCTCCACAACCCTTCCGCAGCACAGGACTGTTTCCCTGGAGGAATACTGAATGCACACAAACAGAACAGAGAGGCAAACATGACAGGATATGACCCTTACAGGCTCACATCTGCACTTCAAAACCCAATGTCTTTCATATTCAACTCAAACTTGGGCCTCGTGGCCAATAGGAAGTGAATATGGGGTCATAATAACCGACTTAACACTTCATGCATCTTTGAGAACTTTTAAAGAGTGTTAGTATAGATGCCGTAAAGTGTTTTCCCAAGCCAACTTAAGTTAAAATGAAACAATTTTTTTACATTAAAGAGATTTCCATAGTGTTACATCATACAGCTTTATGTTACTGTACATACCACTGTCTGTGGAAACCCTTTATGAGGACATTCTAGCTTTAGATTTCAATTTATAAAGTTTTGTTTAAAGAAAAAAATGAAGCAGACTCTCTTTTCCAAATACGTGCTTTGGAACAAGCATGCATTGAGGATAGACTTCAAGAAATTCTGTCATCATTTACTCATCGCCAAGTCTTTCCAAAAACATTGTTTCTTCTGCTGAACAAAATATAAAACATCCTACAGAATGCAGGTATCCAAACAGATGTTGGAGTTGAGTTTTATATTTTTATGGCCTCCATTGACTTCCATAGTATTTTCCATAGCAAGGGGGAACATATGGAAGTCAATGGAGGACAAAAAATGTCAAATGACGATTAATATATTTCTTTTGGGTGAATTATTTGGTAACACTTTATTTCGATGGTCCATTTGAGTATTAGTAGACTGTCTACTTAATATGTGTTGATACAGACATTCAACAGACATTTAACTGACTATAAGAAACTTTGCAAGTACATGTCAACTTATACTAACCCGACCCCTAACCCCAACCTAACAGTCTACTTATAATCTAATGAGAATTAATTGTAATGTAACTTAAATTCAACAAACGGACCATCAAAATAAAGTGTGACCAATTATTTTCAATGCAATGTATTATTTTTGTTTGTTTGCTGGCAAAATGTCCATTATCTCGATCGTGTTCCTGGAGATCTACCTTCCTGCAGAGTTTAGCTCCAACCCTGATCAAGCACAACTAAAAGAACTGAGCAGGATCTGAAGGAGCACTTCGTAATTAAAGACAGTTGTGTTTTATCATGGTTGCTGCTGAACTCTGCAGGAAGGTAGATCTCAAGGAACAGGGTTGAGCACTCCTGATCTAGTGAAAGGTGTAGTGATGTATAAAGCACTACTCACTAAGAAGCCATCTGTTGTTCAGGGCAGGTAATTTGTTTGAACCTATTGCAAAATCTTCTTAGTGAAAACTCCCTCGCCCTCACAAAACAATTTTGAACCATACAGTGTCTATCATGTTGCTTGAGGGTGTTAAGAACTCTCAACACATCCTCTGTGTTGAAGATGTATTAATAGGATAATGGTGAAACAGAACTGGCAAACACTCAAGTACATATTTGTGTTTACATACTGAAGAGCATCAACGGTTTCTATTTACAATGTGTACCTGCTGGTGTCCTGAGCGCCATGACCAATCAGTCAGAATCACTGTTAAAAATGATATTCTACATACAATTCATCTCATTCATTCATTTCCTTCGACTTAGTATCTTACTTATCAGGAGTTGCCTCAGCAGAATGAACAACCAACTATTCTGGCATATGTTTTACGAAGCAGACGCCACTTACAATTAATCTAATTAAAAAATAGAGAGAATAAACAATATCTAACAATATGGGTAAAGGGTTAATTATGTGTTTTTCATGTCTCTGAGAAGATGAATGCCAACAGGGAAACATGCTTTGGTGGCGGCCTTCTTGTATTAAATGCAGGATTCACTAATATTGTCATGGGGATAATTAGATTCAGACCACTCATTTGCATACAGACATTATTAACATCCATTATTGCACAAATTATTATTTTAGATCCACCAACTGACAAAATGTCCATGTCAACTGAAAGCATAAACATAGACTACATGCTGCGAGTCTCATATAAATAGACAAACCGTGAAACTTCATTAACTAACGCATATATATTGTATGGGCTTGTACTTACATTCTGTCAACCTGCCAAAATAAAGGCTTGATGATTTCAGCTATAGCTTTAGACTGAATATTATTAAAATTTATTTAAAATAATCATATGCATTCAGATAATAGTATTGTGTTGTTATAAAAGGAAAGTTTTTCTTATTTAATGCTTTCCTTTTACCACCCTTTACTGTGTTTATTTTATTGCTGTGCTTCAAATACACAAAATAACAAAGGACAATAATATTATTTTTAGTTTTATTTTTTTAGTTATATTTCATGAGTCACCAACAAAAAGCCTAGATCACTAGCGATTTTCCTTCTTCTATACAATCACGGAATCTAAAAATTCTTAGCACAATGATAAAATTATCTGTGCATTTGAGGAAGAGAAAAAAAGAAGTTTGACCTATACATACGCTACCTGACAAAAGTCTTGCCATCGATCGAAGTTGTAAGAGCAACAAATAATAACTTGACCTCTAGTTGATCATTTGGAAAAGTGGCAGAAGGTAGATTTTTCTGATGAATCATCTGTTGAACTGCTTTCCAATCATCACAAATACTGCAGAAGACCGGTGTGGTCCCAAGATTCTCACAGAAATCAGTCAAGTTTGGTGAAAGAAAAATCATGGTTTGGGGTTACATTCAGTATGGAGGTGTGCCACAAATATGCAGAAAGAATGGTAACAACAACAGCTTGAAGTAATTGGACATTTGTGCTGCCCATTACAAGCCATAGGAGAGGGCAAATTCTTCAGCGGGATAGCAATTCTTCTCATACTTCTGCCTCCACATCAAAGTTCCTGAAAGGAAACAAATTCAAGGTGCTTCAGAATTGGCCAGCCCAGTCACCATTGACTATTGATTATTGAGCATGTTTGGGGTAAGATGGAGGAGGCGTTGAAGATGAACCCAAAGAATCTTGATGAACTCTGAGAGTCCTGCAAGAGCTCTTTCGTTGCCATTCCAGATGACTTTATTAATAAGTTATTTCAGTCATTGCAGAAATGTATGGATGCAGTCGTCCAAGCTCATGGGAGTCGTACACAATATTAATTCTTTTTCCACTGCGCCATGACTTTATATTCTATACTGCACATTATTTCTGTTAAGTGACAAGACAAAGTCAGACCTTACTGTCCTCATTAAATAAATAAAAATCAATACATGATCATATTTTGTTTTGATAGATTTAGAGGCTTTTGCATTTCAAACAAGCCACTTCCGATACCAAATGATCAACTAAAAGTCAGGTTAGAGACTTTTGTCTGGAAGTGTATAATGAAATATAATTGTAGGTATTATGCATGACAACTGAAAAAAAGTAGACAAGATGTCTCTATTTACTTGGACCAGTAAGCAACCACCTGGCAACACACTGACAACCAACCACAGGAATCTACCATTACGCTGAAAATCACAACTGACATTTTCTGCAGTAGCATAAAGTTATAAGATGATTTTCAACTTTGCTAAGCTGGTAGCTACATTCCCTATACCATTTACCAGCCGCTCGCTCTCTTTACCTGACAAACACACACAAAATAAACTCTTGAGAAACCGCTGCATCCCTGAGTGTGTCTGCGCTATCAGGATGGCACCAGTGCTGCTCTGCCCCCTCACAGTCCTGCAGCTAAACATGTGCTTATCACTGAACAACGTTTGACTTGGTAAAAGCTCACACTGCTCGCCACACACACACACACACACACACACACACACACACACACACACACAC
>CAIGQQ010038995.1:1723296-1749069 GCA_903798035.1 Danio albolineatus
AATAATAATAATAATAATAATAATAATAATAATAATAATAATAATAAATAATCATAATAATAATAATAATCATAATAATCATAATAATAATAATTATTATTATTATTATTAGCAATGATGTAAATTGTGGTGGTGTTTAATATTTTTGTGGCAACCATAATATATTTTTTTCCTGTCTGTTTGATGAGTATCGTCTTCAAAATATAATATATTATATATTTATTTTTAATTAGTTTAATACTGAATAATGTAATACTTTCTAGGACCTGAAACCTTGAAAGTAACGTATGTCGTATACATGCATACAGTGTATATAGCTGTTGCATTATTTTTTATAAACAACTTTATCGAAATTTTAAATAGAATTGTTGATAATTGTGGTTCATTCCACTGTGGAAATCCTTATAAATCAGGGACTAAGCCAAAGGAAAGTGGGCAAGTGAGACTCGTTGATTTAGATTTTTACACACACACACGCACGCACGCACGCACGCACGCACACACATATAAATATAAATATATATATATATATGAACGTCCTTAGCTGTGTGAATAGCACTTTTTTTTTATTAACGGTAAAGTCGTTCTGGTAATTTTCCGGATATTTACCAGTATCACTGTGTGAAAGGGGCTTAATAGTATTTGTTTATCCAACTATGGAATTCAATGCTTACTGGCTTTCAGCTTTCTTTAGAATACCATCTTCTGTATTGAACAGAAACTTCTCAAGGCTGGCAACCACTTAAGTGTGAGTAAATAATGAGTACATTTTTGGGTGAACTATCCCTTTAAGGACAGCATCTTCCATCATCTTCTCCTATATATGACGTGCTGCTCTGCATGAAAAACACCCATATATTGCATGTCAAGACATCTTCCCACACTGTCCTCCTTCCCTCTGACAATCTCACCTGCACCTCGGTGCCGTGCGGCTGTCAACTGCTATCAGTCTGGGGAACAGACCACCTTTTGATTGAAGCACGGCTTCCTCCTCCCTGTTGTGCCCTTCGCAATAGTTTGCAACACAGTGAACATCGTTATACTCAATATTTTTGCCGTAGGAAAAAGCAATCTCAAGGCCTTCTTCTCTGAGCCTGGATGATCTTCACATTCACTGGGAATCAAGGAGGCAGCAGTAGTGCACAAAACAAACAATTATAATTACAAAGATAATTAGAAGCAATGTTTTATGTTATTTTTTTCTCGCAAGCTGAATTATTTTAGTAAATCTTTATTTTAACTTTATTTGTTTTAAAGTATAGGTGAAATGAGACAAAATTATGCAAAGTACTGTGTTTACTGTATATGCAAAAAGCATATTAAAGGGTCTAAGGTGAAGTTTTGAATAACTTTTCAATTAAATGAAAATAAAATGTCAAATAAGGCTGAAACAATGGGACCCTGGATCACAAAACCAGTTCCACAGTACACAGTACAGTAACCAGTACCTGTTCCACAGGTATACTTGTGAGCAAAGCCAAAAATGCATTGTGGATCAAAAATAACTTAATCCATTAATTCATTTATTCATTTTTTTTCGACTTAGTCCCTTTATTAATCTGGGGTCACCACAGCAGAATGAACCGTCAACTTATCCAGCATATGTTTTACACAGCGGATGCCCTTCCAGCTGCAACCCATCTCTGGGAAACATCCATACAAACTCATTTCACACATATACACTATGGGCAATTTAGCCTGCCCAATTCACCTATACCACATCTTTGGACTTGTGGGGGAAACTGGAGCACCCGGAGGAAACCCACGCAACCACGGGGAGAACATGCAAACTCCACACAGAAACACCAACTGACCCAGCCGGGGCTCGAACCAGCGACCTTCTTGCTGAGGCGAACTTGCTACTCACTACGCCACCATGGTGCCAATTAACTTAATATTCTAGTGATTTTTGACATAAAATAAAAAAAGAAAATATTGTGTTTCATGAAGATATTTTGTACATTTCCTACTGTAGAATATCAAATATATAAAAAAATAATAATAATTACAAATATATAATTTATTCATTCATTCATTCATTGTATTTTCAGCTTAGTCCCTTTATTAATCTGGGGTCACCACAGCGGAATGAACCATCAATTAAATATTTTGACCCATATCTACATGGGGCAGCATGGTGGTGGTTAGCACTGTCACCTCACAGCAAGAAGGCCACTGGTTCAAGTCCCAGCTGGGCCAGTTGGCATTTCTGTGTGGAGTTTGCATGTTCTACCGTGTTGACGTGAGTTTCCTCCGGGTGCTTCGGTTTCTCCAACAGTCTAAACACATACGCTATTGGTAAATTGTATAAACTAAATTAGCCTTATGAGAGTGTGTGTGAATGAGTATGTATGGGTGCTTCCCAGTACAGTAAATTCACTACTGTATTATACATTAACGCACACTGATTATTTTGAAATATTTAATGCGTTAAAAAAATTAACGCATTTAACGCAGTGGCAGTTTTAAAAAAAAAATCCTGTTGTGGCCGCCGTGTGTTCAGGGCCGGCGCATCCATAGAGGCAATCTACGCGGCCGCCAAGGGCGGCAGAATAGTGAGCGAACCCCCCCGGTCCTCATTTTAATCCGCGACAGCTACCCCCTCCCTCCCGGTCCTCACGTTCATCCGCGAACCGGTCACTTTCTTTTTCACTTTCGGGTTGAGGACGGCGTGATCACCGTTCGCCTAGAGCACCAGTTCAGCTTGCTCCGGCCCTGCGTGTGTTTAATGAGCAAAGGAATATGGATAAAAGATAATATGGATAATATGTATCCATGTAAATGTACTCAGTGAAAGTGCTAGATGATGTCGCAAGCTGTCAAAGAAAGCCCATTCCTCTCTAAGTTGATTCCAAGCACCCTTAAATGTTTCATTAAGTTTGACGTGTTTCCCGCATACACGCAACTTTTGTAAAGCGTCTGCTTTGCGTTGCTGTATCAGAATCCTTGCTTGCATAATATTGACAATTTGTGCTAGTTTATCTATTTATACGTTTATTATAACATACTATCAATAGTATTAAAAAAAATTGTCTTATTCAATATGGTCTTGATCTTATAAACTGGTCCAAAATGGTCTTGTAATTCCAGGATAAAAACTATCAAGAAACTGCATTGATTTGCTCCTCAGGCTTCAGTACCACCTGCCTGATGGCATGAGCTTGAGCAGACTACGGACAGGATGGGTTATGTCTTTTAATATTATCAATTTACTTTCATCCATTCATTCAATCATTCATTCATTTGCTTATAAACTATTATTACAGTGAATGACATTCATGATGATGGCTATTGTGAATCATTGTAGGGTAGGCATAATACATAATCAGCTCACATTATGACAGCATGAAGCTGAACTACAGGTTTGTTTTAATGCTCAAAAACATACTTTTATCTATATTTTCATATCATATTTTTATTGATCATATTTATTGATCAAAGTATATCAACTTAATATACCAATCCTAACCCAAATAAACATTGAACTTGCAAAATGATTCAGTCTATAGAATGTCTAAAAGGGAACATCTATATATGTTTAACCCTCTTTTTAGGCCTAATTTACATTCTAGCATATCAGGAACCCACAGTAGTGCTTAACCACATGCTCTCACTGTTTTAGGGAGATCGAAAAAAGTAACGATGCACATCGAGAGCTCCTTTAAGAGGCGAGATATCAGGAAACAGGGCCCTGGACATTAAAAGAGAAGCTCATTATACTAGATAATCTGGTATCATCTCCATTTTAATCAGCTTGTTGATGGTAGAGCTCAGCAAAACACACAGGATGATAAGCCCTGATATGAGTTTCCTTTAAATGCCAAAGCCACAGGACGGAGAGAAATTAATCTCCTCGTGAATGAGGAACGTGCCTTCTCTGCTGCCGCTATTTTCCATTGCATAGCATTTCACTGTTCATTTTATGACTTATTTAGTATTTATTTACATTTCATAAATAAGTCAATTATTCATTATACACTGTAAAAATTGTCTGTGAAAGAGAATGTTTATTTTCTGTAGATTCATGTTTTTTATTGCTTTTTATATTATTTATGCTTTTGAATTGCATTGTGGGACGTTGACTTTCTTTCCAAATACTTTTAACTTTGAAAAGTGCAAAAAAGTGACATTTGTTAACATTTTTTAATAGTTTAAAATTATCTATTTTCTGTTGGTGTCGTATATTACAGTACAAAAACTTTTACTGTAAATGATTTCTGTTGTTTTCACAGCATTATACTGCATTTCTCAACAGTTTCTTACTCATTCATTCATTCATTTTCTTGTCGGCTTAGTCCCTTTATTAATCCGGGGTCACCACAGCGGAATCAACCGCCAACTTATCCAGCATTTTTTTTACGCAGCGGATGCCCTTCCAGCCGCAACCCCTCTCTGGGAAACATCCATACACACACATTCACACTAATACACTACTGACAATTTAGCTTACCCAATTCACCTGTACCACATGTCTTTGGACTTGTGGGGGAAACCGGAGCACCTGGAGGAAACCCACTTAACCACGGGGAGAACATGCAAACTCCACAAAGAAATGCCAACTGACCCAGCCGGGGCTTGAACCAGCGACCTTCTTGCTGTGAGGCGAACGTGCTACTCACTACGCGCCCACAGTTTCTTACTGAATAAGGTATATACAGTGTGTTACTGTATATATTGTTGTTATCACAGTATAAAACTGTATTCTTCAACATACCCATACTGTGTACATTTTTTACAGTATGTTACTGTAGATTTTCCAATGAATTCTGGAACTAATCAGTTTCTGTGCATCTAAATACAGTACTACAAATCACAGTGAGAAACACACACACACTTTTATAGGTAAAACTAGTAGTCAAATACAATCTAACAAATAATATTTTAAAGAGTGAACATACTACTTTGGTTTTCAACAAAGGCTGCACAAGAGCTCATTTAATAGCACATATTCTGTCCTGTCTACAGCTCTGATGATGTGAAAGTGCTTTGACATCTGTGAGTAATAAATCTTCATATTTATATGCATACAGGAATTTAGAAAGCCTGACTTTAATATTATTTTGTAATTAGCAGCGACTATTAAACTGCCAGTACATTTTCTGTTATTTTACAGACATATTTTTTTCTTATACATTTTATTATTTACTAAAATGTCAATAAAAGTGACTTAAAAGTGACCTGTTAAACTGTAGAATTGAATTTTCATCATTAAAAGTCGACAGAGCAGAGATCGAGGTCTAATAATGCAATTCAAAACCATAAATACACAGAATACACTTGTGAATCACACTGCGACTGTTAATTCACAGATTTTTTACAGTGTATGTCGGTCGGTTGACACTGGCCGCTGGTGGATTTACATGAGAGCAGCACGTTTACATGAGAATGGCACTCACGAGAGAAATTTGAGATGTCAAAAAAACGTACACAGCGACCTCTGGTGGACTTGTGAAAACAAAAACTGCAAAAAACATATATCCTGGGACATATTTGGTGCTCTCCAGAAATGTATATAGTGGTACATAATCAGAATAAGCCTGAGTTGTTCGAATGCCTGATAGTTGACATGCTGTTGCAACATTTTAGCTAATAGAATTACTAAAATGGAATACATTTTTTTTTTCTAAAATCAGCATTATTCTGAATTATTTTTCACTCTTGTTATGTAAGTAGAAGTTTAATGTCATTGCATTATTTGTAATGCAATTAGTATATGTTAAAAATATCAAAAAAATAAGAACTATAGTCTTTTGAATGAAGTGGACATGAATAAAACTGTTAGGAACAAAAATAGTTTTATTGTGAATAAAAACAAAAGTTGTCAGACTAAAAACGAAACTCCAACTCATAGAGAAAAGAGGAGCGAGAAAAGCTAGCAGTTAATTGCTATAATCACTGTCTTCCTCCACTTATGCATCATTTTGTGTATCTCTCGCACACGCAGTCTATTCAGAGCCTGTGAAACTCCTTTGCAACACTGTGCACTGTAGACATGATAAACAAGTTAACTTAGAATTAAAACTTAAGAATAGATCAAAACTCTAAATTAAGCCTTTGGTTAAATGACCGGAGCAGAGGTGAATGCTGTACCTCCTCTGCATGTTTAAAGGGACGGATTAACCTGCAATAACAATTCTGCCATCATCACTTCATGATATTACAAACCTGTTTGGTTTACTGTTTTTCAGTGAAATATAAAAGTAGATATTTTGAATATAATTTGCATTATTGAAAATAGCTAATTCTGACTTTGTATAACGTTACTGATATTTGTTTAACTTGCAATTACACATTTTTAGCAACAAATTTAGATGTTAAATTCTTTCTCGCAAATACTACTAGTAAAGCTTGTTTAGTTTTTAATCTAGTTTTTGTTTATATCTCACAACTTCTTCCTCATGAGTTCATTTTTTTTTTCCAGAATTTTGCAATTTGCAAATCCATTTAACAAATTCTCAGGAAAAAGCTTCTTATTCTTATATTTTACTGCAAAACACTTAAGGTTACCAATAGCTCGCAGGTAGGTAAATGTTTTTTTTTTTTTTTTTTTAAACTGTAGTGTCTGATATTTATATACACTGGAAAAGTGTATAGTTTTTTTTTGTGTGTGTGTGTGTGTCTGACCTAAATGAATATGGATTTGTTTCCCGGCCAGACGCTAATTAAATGGGTGGGAAGTATTTCAATTAATCGTGCAAGGCAATTTACTAACATTTGCTCTGTCAAATTATGGGTATTTGTGCTATTATTTTACACACACACAAAAAAAAGGAAAATTTTGCACTTGAACTGTCTGCAGTTGTTGTTGCCAGCAGGAAATACCGCAAAAATAAAAAAATAAAAAAAATAAAATAAAAGGTGGTAAAATGAAATGTAAAAAAAGAAAGAAAAAAAAATTAAATAATAATACTAACTAACTAACTAACTAACTAACTAACTAACTAACTAAATAAATAAATACAAATTTGTTCAATATGTGCATCAGCTGCTTTTAATAAACTTTTTTTTTATTATGAAGTAGGTTAACTTTGACATCCTGAATATTGATTATACCCTTAGCACCCCATTTATTTGTCTAACTCACTTTTACCTCTGGTAGCAGAAAAAAATCTATCAACACAATCTCAATATCTATCCTCGTACAACTTATTACGATTTGCTCATCCCCAATGATGGTTGGCTTTAGGGGCAGGATTGGATTCCATGCCTCCTTTAAATCATATATTTTCATACGAATGAACTCATACAGACTCATACAAATCAGCCACTATACTGACAAAACATAAACTAGTTACGTTTCCTCATGAGCTCAGGCTGAAAAATATACAGTATATGGCACCATGCCTGTTTATAGTATCACACACATCTTAAGAGCGTTGGTTCTGCTTATTTGCCACTATGCTAGTTTGCATTGATTGATATGTAAATTATATATTATGTCATTGTTCTTTAATTTGCACGTTTTCTCTAAATCATCCACAGAAATTTCTACGCCCATCTGAGCTGTTTTAGTAAATACAGTCCATAAACTGCTACTGAGATGTAATATAGTTTTGGAAGAGGTTTTTATTTGGTCAATATCGAAAGTTTTCTCAGAATCATATATTCATAAGTGTTCTGTTTCTCTTCATAGTTCAAAGAAAAGTTAGCAAAACCAAGAATTTCAATATGCAGAAAACTAAAATGTAGAATTCTGGCAATGTCATAAATCTGAAGTGATTTCCTACAATAAAATCTTGCATCTGTAAAAGTTGTGAGAGAAAAGATCAATTTTTTTCATCCTGTAGTGAAATGGGCTGTCATACCCCATTAACTTTCATTGTATGTGCTCAAACACTAGAAACATCCTTCAGAATAAACGAAATGACACAAGGCTGAGTAAACAATGGCAGAATTTTCATTTTTCCTGAACTATCCCGATAAGGTTAAACTACTTTGTCCTGAGGGAGCCCTGATCTGCAAAGCATGCTCTTTGTTAAGTTATGGGAAAGGAATTTTTCAGTCAATCAACCATTGATCCGGATTGATCCGTCCAGTAGCCTTCCCTTCTTTTGTCATTAGGAGACAGATGTCTGTCTTTAGTGGACCAGCTGTGTGTCTGCGCTCCTTCTCTCTGCTCATTGTGGAACCTTAAACCTCCTTAATCGCTCACCCGAGACCATGTTTCCTCAGGGAGAGAAGTGGAGAAGAGAACTTATTGATTTCTTTTACTCTTCAGTGAGGAAGCAGCGATAGAGATTGGGAGGGGTGGGTGTCTCTAAGCTGTCATGTCAAGCCTGTTTTATTAGAACTTTCATAAAGAAAAATGAAGGAACAAAAAACAAGCGTCCAGACATATGCAGTGCACTATAAAAACATCCTTGCTGACTTAAATTTTTTAGTTGAATCAGTCATCTCAACTGACATCAACCAAACTAAAAATATTAAGTTAAACTTTATATAACTTAAAAAAAGTGGTTGAAACCTGATTAACCTCTTAAACTTCTGTGACGTCATGAACTTCCCTTTAATTTTTAAAGGTCCAGGGTTGCCCAAGACCCCTATAAGTGGTTCCGTTTGAAAGCGTAGAAGCTATATTTTAGGCACATATGCATCACTTAGGTTTTTATTTTACTGTTCAAAAGTTATTAACATTTAATTACACAACAAAATACTGGATACCCGATATGTCATTTTCATATTTTTATATGCTTCATATATGACACACATGTACAAGTCATAGCTCAAATAAAAGCTCTTGCCTGTCCATGTACGATTCTAGCGTTCCTTTACTGAATTATATTCACATTTAGGCCACAAAAGACACCAGAACTCGACAGTTGTCGAATGAATCACCGCGTTTTTTATGGCGCAGCAAAAGAAGACAGCCTCAAAATAAGCTTTTTTTTCTTGGAGCTGAGGAAGTTTTGGAGAAGCTGACTTTGACTTCTTTGATATAATGTTATGATACAAATGGGAAGGAGAAATGAGAAAGTAATGCAAACTCATGTTCATGTTCTTATCATGTAAGAACTATGCAGAAGCAAATATGTCATATTTGACATGAATGATCAAAAAGTTATTTTCCCAATATTCAGTTGAATTACAATAATCTCCTCTGCATGTGGATTTAGGAAGCTTTTAAAATTGGGTAGACAAAATCCAGGTGGAAATCCCAAAATAGCACCAAAGTGTAAGAGGTCAACTTTTTAGCAGACACACAACGTCATAAGTTGCTAATATTAGGTTAGATTTAGATCACTGGTGTCCAAGTACAAAGTTTTTCTTGTGTCCAATTATGATGTTAAATGACGTTGATATTTTGTTGATTTTATGTCGTGTTGGAAAGTGCCCAAAATCCAACATCAAGCCAACATCTTAAACCAACGTCATACTGGCTTCAAAACCTGACATTTCAAGAGTTCACACTTAGCTGATGATTGATTATAAAGCGTATTTGGCATGCTGTCCCGGGAGAGAGCCCTGAGCTCAGAATATCCTTGAGCCCGGGGCTCCCTCCTGTTTAAAGGGCGAGAGGAGAGTTTGAGCTCATGTAAGTCTCGAGAACTCCCCCACTTGTGAACATGCTGAGATGTATCTGACTAGAGTTGCTTTAAGATGCTATTTAAAAGTAGTCAATTTACTTATGTAGTATGTTTTTTGGACGGTGGGAGGAAACTGGAGAACCCGGGGAAAACCCACGCAAACACAGGGAGAACATGCAAACTCCACACAGAAACGCCGACTGGCACGCGGAGAGGCCGAACCAGCGGTGTTCTTGCTGTGGGGCAACAGTGGTAACCACTGGGCCACTGTGCCGCCCTGTCAGAGAAGGGGAGGAGTTGGGGTGGAAGGGGGGATTCTTCAAGACGAAGATGACCGGAGTACAAAGCTTTGGTAATTTATAGTGTGTCAGGATTCGTCTGATTGGTGCAATATGCAGAGCTGATGTGGTACCAGCTGTGTTCAATCATAAGCACGTGATCCTCTCGAAATTAGTTTATAAATAAACCCCACTTATTCGTCAGGTATGGCAACCCCCATCCAACGTCTACTACACATCATAGTGTCAATGTCAAGCCGTAACATCATTAGACGTTGATATTTTGTTGGTTTTGCGTCGGAAAGTAACCAAAGTGCAATGTCTGGCTGACGTTGAACATTGATGTCAGTCTGACGTTGGTTTCTGACCTCAACACGATTTTCATTTTCAATAAACTTGCAACATCCCACGACTTTGGGCTACAATGTCAACCAGACATTATGTTGACCTCCTTTAAAAACATTTGTTAGAGCAGCATAAAAATGTTTGGTGCCTTGACTTTTTTGTCATTAATTGTTTTACAGTGTGTGCTCCGAGGTTATTTTAGTAAAAGAAAACTAAAAATTCACAATGAATGAACAAGGAAGACTAAATGAAGCAAAGTATTCGCTGGAAAATTCCGAAATAAAATAATTATTAGCAAAAATGATATGCATTTTTTAATAAATAAGCACTCATTTTGTTGCAGAAAATCTGACCAGTGGCTATTTAGGGAAATGCCTGAAGCTTTTATAACCAAAAACATCAGTCAAACGCAAACGGAGAGAAGATTAACACATTTTAAAACTTAATAGATTTAATAAATATTTTCTAATACCCAATTTATTTTGTTTTTGCTATGGGTGACTTTTCTTTTTTTTTACTTATTTTGCTAGATACTAGTATTCAGCTTAAAGCACAATTTAAAAACTCAACTAGGTTAACACTGAATCTTAACTTTGCAAGTCTTTGGACAACTGTGGTTTGTTCTGCAGCCAGAAATAAGTAAATAAATAAAATCTTAAGAGAGCTATTAATTCATTCCTTATTTTCCCTTCAGCTTAGTTTATATTTCACAGATCACCACAGCAGAATGAACTGGCAACTATTCTAGCATATGTTTTGTGCAAAAGATGTCCTTTCAGCCACAACCCAGTACTGAGAAAAACCCATACACACCCATTGTTAAACTACAGCCAATTTAGCTCAATAAACTCACCTATTGTGCGTGTCTTTGGACTGTGGGGGAAAACCGGAATGCCAGCTAACACGGAGAGAACATTGCTGTGAGGTGACAGTGCTAACCACTGAGCCACCGTGTCACCCCACCACAAAATATTTTTTCTACTTATTTTGCAAGATACTATTAATTAGTTTTTTTTAAAACTTATTTTGCAAGATACTAGTATTCAGCTTAAAGCGCAATTTTAAAACTCAACTAGGTTAATACTGTGTCTTAACTCTGCAAGTCTTTGGACAACTGTCGTTTGTTCTGCAATAATAAATAAATAAATAAACTCTTAAGAGAGCTATTAATTCATGCCTTATTTTTCCTTCAGCTCAGTTTATATTTCACAGATCACCACAGCAGAATGAACTGCCAACTATTCTAGCATATGTTTTGTGCAGCAGATGTCCTTCCAGCCACAACCCAGTACTGGGAAAAACCCATACACACCCATTCATAAACTACAGCCAATTTAGCTCATTTAATTCACCTATAGTGCATGTCTTTGGACTGTGGGGGAAAACCGGAAAGCCAGTCAACACAGGGAGAACATTGCTGTGAGACGACAGTACTAACCACTGAGCCACCGTGTCACCGCACCACAAAATATATTTTTTTTACTTATTTTGCAAGATACTATTATTCAAAGGGCTACTATAGCTTAGATACTATAGCTTAAAGGGAAAAATTTTACCAGGTTATTGTGTTAACTAGGCAAGTTAGGTTAATTAGGCAATTTTGTCTTTGGACAAAAATAGTTTGTTCTGTAGCTAACTGAAAAAAAAGTCTTAAGGGAGCTTATAAAACTGACTTTATTTTAATTAATTTATTTATTTTTAATGAAAAGTTATTAAAAGTAATTTTTAGCCAAATGTAAAAACACTTTCCCCAAAAGAAAAATTAGGGAATATAGGAAATAGTTTGAAAATGTCAATGGTTTGTTTACAGAATAGAATAAAAAAAATAAAAATTAATTAAAATAAAATAAATTAAAAAATCACAGGAGAGCTAATCATTTTAACTAATATTTTTATGTATTTATTAATTTGAGCAAAGATCAAAATGTTAAGCAATAAAGGCATTTTTCACAGCAATTTAGCTTCTATTTCCCAAGGGTGCAGATACTGTACAGTAGGTCTAAATGGGAAACAAACTAATATTGTCTCTAGAGCCGAGAACTTAGTTACAACCCTTGGTTATTATGATCTCAAATTTGTAAAAGAAATGATTAAAATGCAGCCGTGATTAAAATTCAGCTGGGGACCTCTTTCTTCGTTTATTTATTTTTTAAATATTTATTGTAATTTCTCAAGCCAGTGCACCGAAAAACAACTAAATTATGCTCCCCTTTTTTTCTTTCTTTCTTTTTTCAATCAAATTAAAATACTCATTCCAACATAAGAGGAAAGAGATGATTCGCTGGCTTGTCTCCCTGGTGACGGCAGGATCGTTTATCATGAAAAATTCAGCCGGCATTAGTAAAAGGCACAAATTACCGGCAAACATCATCAAGCTGATTTTCCAGCCCTCTCGTTCTGGAGTTATGGAATTAGATGCATAAAGTCGTATTTGCAGAGTTCAGTGAGTGAATTAAAGGATTTCACCCTGAAGTGAGGTTATGGGTCACCTGTAGACCGTCCCAGATCTCAGTGTCGTCAATTTACTCTCCTTTTCTCCCTTTCTCCCTTTCCTCTTTTGTCCGCCCTCTTTCCCTAATAATTTCAGAGGTGAGATATGCTATTAGCTCTGAAATCATGAACAATATCCCTTCCAAAAGACATCATAATTATAACGGCTGGATTCATTTTGATTGTGGCAATTGGGTTGATTATGCGATCGGGGAGATTACAGAAAATTACCGTATGTCTCTGCGCCTCCTTGTGATGTGTAATTAGGAGATTTTTACCTTTTAATTTTTACAGCGCTGATTTCTGTGTGTTAACAGTGACCACTCTAATTATCCTCTAGATGACTTTCAAACGGCAGGCCTGTGACGCCACACAGCAGACTCAAAATGCTCTTAAAATGCTTTAGAACTTTACAATAGAATATAAAATAAAATACTGAAAAACTGTATAATACAGTAAAGTATATAAAAAAATTAAAAATTTTTAAATTAATATTATTATTTTTTATTATTGTTACTTATATAGAACAATATAATATGTACACAATACATTTTCATTTTACTGTGCAAAATATATTGTGAATTTATTATTATTATTATTATTTTTATTATTATTATTATTATTATAAGCTAAAAATATAAATAACTAATTTGTTTGCACAAATTATTTAAATTTTGTAGATAATAAATTATATGAATAATATAATACTTATTTAATACTGTTTATTAATACTACTACTACTACTAGTAGTAGTAGTAGTTGTAGTAGTAGTAGTAATAATAATAATAATAATAATAATAATAATAATAATAATAATAATAATAATAATAATAATAATAATAATAATAATAATAAGGCGCCACGGTGGCCTAATGGGTAGCACGTTCGCCTCACAGCAAGAAGGTCGCTGGTTCGATCCCCGGCTGGGCCAGTTGGCATTTCTGTGTGGAGTTTGCATGTTCTCCCCGAGGTTGCGTGGGTTTCCTCTGGGTGCTCCGGTTTCCCCCACAGTCCAAAGACATGTGGTGTAGGTGAATTGGGTAGGCTAAATTGTCCATAGTGTATGTGTGTGAATAAGAATGTATGGATGTGTTTCCCAGAGATGGGTTGTGGCTGGAAGGGCATCCGCTGCGTAAAACAAAATGCCGGATAAGTTGGCGGTTCATTCCGCTGTGGCGACCCCGGATTAAAATGCTTTACACAGCGGATTCCCTTTCAGCTGCAACCCACTACTGGGAAACATCCACACACACTCATTCACAAACGCGCACGCACACACACAAACACACTACGACCAATTTAGTTTATTCAATTCACTTATAGTGCAAGACTTTGGACTGTGGGATAAACCGGAGCACCCACACCAACACGGAGAAGAACATGCAAACTTCAAACAGAAATGCCAACTGATATAAATATGTTTATTTTTTAAATTTTGCATTCTGTGTAAAATTTACATAATATAGCACATTATTTTTAGATTCAGCATTTTATATATATACACTATAATCAACTTACTGACATAACAAACTGTGGATGAGATTAAGTGTTTTAGTGGATTTTTGATTAATATGATATTATTGTATTATATTATTAATGGAGTAAGTCTATATGTGAATAAAACAAATTGTATAAAAAAGTATTTCTTTATAATTATAAATTTAAATAATATTAACTAATATTTTCTACATTATAAAATTGTATGCAGGATAGGATTATTATTATTTAAGGGCATGGCAACAGGGTGTGGGGAAGTCGGGGGACAGAATCAAATGTAACTAAAAGTGAGGGGGATTCTGTCTCCAGATTACACTGCACTTTTTTTTTTACCTAGCTCCAATATTTCCGCCCGTGTTCTCCAACCATCATAATTTTCATGCAACCCCATCATAATTTTCAAGATTTGCCCTTGTCGAGTTCTGGTGTCTTTTGTGGCCTAAATATACTTTATCAAATTTTAGTCTCTTATGTCCTAACTGGTGATATTTATATAAAAAAAAGAAAACTGACTATTTTAAGGCAGTGTTTTGGAATCGATTGCCAATATTTTAAGAAATTATACATTAATTTCTTAAAAAGCAAACGATTATGAGTAACCTTTGGGTCACATACAGCTGGCCCCCCACTTTTAAAATGGCTGCTACACCTCTGTAATTATTATTATTATTATTATTATTAGTAGTAGTAGTAGTAGTATTAGTAGTGGTAATAGTAGTAGTAGTAGTGGTAATAGTAGTAATAGTAGTAGTGGTAGGGGTAGTAGTAGTAGTAGTGGTAGTGGTAGTAGTAGTAGTAGTAGTAGTAGTAGTAATAGTAGTAGTGGTGGTAGTAGTAGTAATAGTAGTAGTAGTAGTAGTAGTAGTAGTAGTAGTTGTTGTAATAGTACACTCTCAGAAATAAAGGTACAGGAGCTGTCTCTGGGGCAGTACCTTTTTAAAAAGTTACATATTTGTACCCAAAGAGTCCACAGTGGTACCTCAAAGGTGCATTTTAGTACCCAAATGTACCTAATAAGTACCATTGAGGTACAATTATGGACCCTTCAGGTACAAATATGTATCTTTTAAAAAGGTACTGCCCCAGTGACAGCTCCTGTACCTTTATTTTTTACTTAGTAATGATAGTAATTAGGCTAAAGTCTAAAATACACAAAACATATGCTTTATATACTAATTAATTCTGCACAAATTAGATTAAAAAATACAACTAGCTGCATAGTACATCATACATAAATTATATCAAATACATCATACATAATACAGTTGTATAATTGACTGAATTCTCTTTAAAAGATGTACTTATTCATAATATGCAGTTCAACAAAAGGTCATATTATTCTAAATTAAAATAAAATTATATACACATTTGAATCGTTGCTTTTGCAGTCTTCATGAAAAGAACTAGAGAAAGAAACCTGCCCAGAACTACAGTATTATAAATTCCACGCTGAGCTAAAACTTTAAATGGAGTTAAGACCTCCTGTAGGTCATTAAAAAACCTTCATTAAAGTACTCAGTCGGTGATTGCAGTGTTTCCCCCTCGCTATGCCAAGCCTCCCTTCAATGGAGAGTTTATAATTAGAGAAGCGTTTCCAACTCGGGGTTATTGGAGAGCCAGCCGCTGGTCTCTGGACACTGTGGCTGTTTGGAGAATGTCAGTGTGGATAAAGATATGTGCACATCAAAACACTGTGTTGTAGCCTATGGAAAGTAGAGCAGGATTATCAGCAACTGCTCCGCTGCCTCTGGACTTCCAGAAAGACACACTCTTTCTCTGGCTAATTCTGCCCTGGCACCAGCTGCCACTGCCCAAACACCCTCAGTCTGCCAGTATTTGAAATACAATAAAAATATATATACAGTTGAAGTCAAAATGATTAGTGATTTTTTTTCTTTTTTAAATATTTCCCAAATTATGGTTCACAGAGCAAGGACTTTTTCACAGTATCATTCATTCATTCATTCATTTTCTTTTCAGCTTAGTCCCTTTATTAATTCAGGGTCGCCACAGCGGAATGAACCGCTAACTTATCCAGCATTTGTTTCACGCAGCGGATGCCCTTCCAGCCACAACCCATCTCTGGGAAACACATCCATACATTCTCATTCATACACATACACTATGGACAATTTAGCTTACCCAATTCACCTTTACCGCATGTCCTCGGACTGTGGGGGAAACCGGAGCACCCGGAGGAAACCCACGCAACCACGGGGAGAACATGCAAACTCCACACAGAAATGCCAACTGACCCAACCGGGGATCGAACCAGCGACCTTCTTGCTGTGAGGCGAACGTGCTACTCACTACGCCACCGTGGCGCCCTCTTTTTCACAGTATTTCCAATAATATTTTTTCTTCTGGAGAAAGTCTTTTAAAATATATATATATATATATAAAATTTTAATGTCAATATTATTAGCCATCTTAAGCAATAATTTTTTTTTCTATAGTCTACAGAACAGGCCTCACGGTGGCGCAGTGAGTAGCACAATCATCTCACAGCAAGAAGATCACTGGTTCGAGCCCTGGCTGGGTCAGTTGGCATTTCTGTGTGGAGTTTGCATGTTCTCCCCGTGTTGGCGTGGGTTTCCTCCAGGCTCTCCGGTTTCCCCCACAAGTCCAAAGACATGCGCTAGATGAATTGGGTAAGCTAAATTGGCCCTAGTGTATGTGTGTGAATGAGTGTGTATGGATATTTCCCAGTGATGGGTTGCAGCTGGAAGGGCATCATCTACGTAAAACACATGCTGGATAAGTTGACAGTTCATTCCGCTGTGGCGACCCCGGATTAATAAAGGGACTAAGGCGACAAGAAAATGAATGAATGAGTCTACAGAACAAACCATAATAACACAATAACCCTAACTTTGCCTAATTAACCTAGTTAACCCAGTTAAGCCTTTCAATGTCACTTTAAGCCGAATACTAGTATCTTGATACGTAACTTGTGAACTATTATGTACTGTCATCATGGCAAAGATAAAAGAAATCAGTTATTAAAACTATTATGTTTAGAAATGTGTTGGAAAAAGCTTCTTTCTATTAAACAGAAATTGGGGGAAAATGTACAGGGGGGCTAATAATTCAGGAGGGCATCAACTGTATGTTTAATTTAAATACAGCTGTGGATAAAATTGAACAGTAAAATATATTTTGTTTATCAAAATATCTGTTTAATTTCAACCTTCACCAGATAATATATTAAAAATAGATTTCAATATTTTTAAGGGTTAAGAAAATAAAATTTGCAACCTTACAACAGAATGTGAATGTCTATTAAAGAATCAGAAGTTCCCATTGTTTAAAATTAAAACCATATTCATAAATTCATCATTCATTTTCCTTCAGCTTAGTCCCTTTATTCATCAGGGTTCACCACAGTGGAATGAACCACCAACTTATCCAGCATATGTTTTGCACAGCGGATGCCCTTTGGACTGTAGGGGAAACTGGAGCACCCAGAGGAAACCCACGCCAACGAACATGCAAACTCCACACAGAAATGCCAACTGATCCGCCAGGGTCTCGAACCAGCAACCTTCTTGCTGTGAGACGACAGTGCTAACCACTGAGCCACCGTGTCACCCTACTGATAACTAAAATACAGTAAAAGAAATATATCATACCTACAGCTGTAGAAATGTTGTACATCTTTATAAATATAGCTGTGATTTGGGTATGTTACTGTATGGCAGGTAAACAAAATATATACATATATTGCTTAATTATTTTAAAAATGCAAAGACATTCCTTTAGACATAAAATAAAGCCATTATACAAATTGTTACATGACTCTATTTTATTTTAAAATAAGTAGAAAATATATTTTAAGTGCTTATAAAAAAATAAAAAACAAATAAAAACAAATAAAAAAACAAATAAAAAATAAATAAAAATAAATAAATAAACAAATAAATAAATAAATAAATAAATAAATAAATAAATAAATAAATAAATAAATAAATAAATAAATAAATGAATGATAACACTTTATTTTGATGGTCCATTTGAGTAATAGTAGACTGTCTGCTTAATATCTGTTGATACTGACATTCAACAGACATTTAACTGACTATAGGAAACATTGCAAGTACATGTCAACTTACACAAACCCTACCTCTAACAGTTTACTTATAATTTAATGAGAATTAGTTGGCATGTAGACGCAATGTAACATAAATTCAATAAACAGACCATTAAAACAGTGTGACCAAATAAATAAATAAATAAATAAATAAATAAATAAATAAATAAATAAACCTTTTTTTATTATCTTTATTTCTCATGTATTATCATCATTTCATCATCATTCTATTTGTTCTAATATATATGTTTTTATTATATGCAGTGCCCTGATGGCTGTTCAGGAAACAAATCAATGTTTTGTCAATGCAAGCGCTCAGAGTCCAGTGTAGTTTAGTGATGGTGAAGAGAGATTACAGATTGTCTCTGTCTGGTCTCGACTGCAGACACAGTGCTCATCTGAGCCCCTGCTGGCACCGCGAGCTGTGGTTATAGCTTGTAATTACTCTCCGGAGAGAGCCATTGTTGTAAAGGGAGATGAGAGCAGATTCCCCAGGCTCCCTGCTAGATCTCTCCAAGAGTACATTTAAATAAAGATCATGCTCCAAACTCAAACAAATCACACGAGCAAATCATTTACTGCTGAACGCTGCGCACGACTAAGACAAAGAAAGATGAAAGTGGCTTTCTTCTGCAGAAGGAAAAAAAGTAAATACAAATTTTAGCTGTGACTTTCCTCACATTTTAGACTCGAAAAGACAGAATTGCATGTCTGTAGCTTCCAGTTCTGAGAATGAAACACAACTGAAAGTTTATAATTCGGCATTATTTCATAACGTATAATATAAATAATCATACAGGGTAGGGTTTGTGTAAGTTGACATGTACTTGCAAAGTTTTTTATAGTCAGTTAAATGTCTGTTGAATGTCAGTATCAACAGATATTAAAGAGCCCATATTGTACATTAAAAAAGGTCATATTTTGGTTTTGGGGGTTTTCATCAACAGGCTGATATGCATGCAAGGTCAAAAAACACATTCATTGTCTTATAATCTGCATTTATTTTTACCTCATTATCCCAGCGACTCCCATATGAATCGTTCAGCGATTCATTTGTTCCCAAACAACTCCTTAGCGCGATGCCTTAACGGCGCTGATTGGACCGATGAGTCAATGACCCAGTCTGTTGTGATTGGTCGACAGCGCTCAGTGCGAGAGAATGCCCATCACGGCATAGTGAATGCGTGAGCATACCTGCCAACACTCCCGTTTTTCCCAGGAGTAGCCTGTATTTCAGACCCATCTAACGACACCCTCCCGATTTGTTATGTCTCCCGGAAAACCACCCCCCCCCCCCCCCCGGTCCTCAGCATTTTGGTACGGTCTGTGAAACCCCCGGGTCGCCAACATTGGTCCGATCGCGGCGCCCGAAACACGCTTCACAGGAGTTAAGACAGCTCACTCCCGAACTCAACCTCCCTAATCTCCCAGCATATTACTCTATTGTTAACCATAACTAAAAAAAACAGCGACAGATATTCAGTATTAATGCACACAGCAGCAAAAGCTGACCCATTACGACGCATGACTGCCGCGCTTGAGTAGGAACAGCCCATGGTGGCCATAGCAACGACAAACAGCAAAGGGCTACGAGCTCACAAACGCATTTTAATCCGTAAACAAAGCAACACGCGTCGCGTTTTCAAAACACAATTAAATACATAATTTGCAAGCTAGAGAAAACAGCGAGACAACAGTTTTAATCACACTTACGTTGATATGGGGGACGAAGGAGAGGTTGGATAGAGGGTGCAGGCCAGATTCACGGTGGCAGGCCAGATCAGCCGTCAGGCCACTGGGAAACGTTCCGGTGCTCCCCATGCTCCTTCCGTTAACGACGGCCGGCGAATCCCCCGTTGTAATCGTGTAGATTTTAGAAGCACTCCTCAGAGGGAACACAGCACAAAGCTGGGCTAATGCTGAGGTTTATTTTTGCAAAAATGCCTCACGCACTGACTCTCACAGCTTTATCTTTAGGAAGGGAAAAGAGCACAACTTTCCCCTCACACTTCAGAGCACTGCGTCCTCGACGTAACATGATTTAACCGGAATGCGATACAGTGCTTGTCATCTCCCACTTTCTCTTCCTGTCTGTGGGCGGGGCCGGGGGGTTTCAACTTTCCCGGGGTTTGCGCGCGCAGCTAGTGGGCGGGGCTTATGTTTCGCGTTCACGTCATGTTGAAACGGCTAAAGACTCGTTATAACAACGATTCATTTGAAGAACGATGAGTCGACTCTTTTATAGATGAATCAATCGTTTTAAACACTGTGCACTTTCAGATTTAAGCCTTAGCTGGACATTTCACTTCACTTAGAGCTGTGGTACACACTATATGCAAGCTCATTTTCAAAAACCCATAATATAAGCTCTTTAAGTAGACAGTCTACTAATACTCAAATGGACCATTGAAATAAAGTGTTACCGGAAATAATATGACACATACTTTCACATTACTTATAATAAGGTAACATGGTAACACATTTACTGTAGTCTCCTTTCTTTTTTAAGTGACTCAATATTTACTTTTAAATGTAAATGAACCCAATACTGATTTGGTAGAATTAATCACCAAGAAGGCTAATGGTTAGGTAGCTAGACTTGTAATCGAAAGGTTGTAGGTTCGATTGCCAGTTCTGGCAGGAATTGATCGAAGGTGGGGGGTGTGGTGTGCACTTGGATGGGTCAAAAGCAGAGGAACAATTTCGAGTATGGGTAACCGTACTTGAAAATACTCACTTCATATACTGTGCAGTATATTTAATAGATTCTCTAGTATGAATGAGACCTTCCTGCAGAAAACTACAGTATGATGAATATGATGAAGCTATTAGTCTTGCTACACTGTTAAGAATTTCCTATAGCATCTACAGTAACTTACTGGCAGCAGTTCACCCACCCAGCTGCTGGAAATAAACCATAAAATTATAGATTTTTTTTTTTACAGTGTACTGTAAATCAATTACAGCAAAAATACTGTATTTACATTTACAGCACCATTTATCTTGCTGTATATGTATTTACAGTATTGTATATCTTTACTCTAAAACACACAGTAACTTTCAGAATGCAACTTTAAAATACAGTAACATACTGCATAACTGTCCTACAGGAAATTACATTTCGTTTAACAGTAAAATACTGTGTCATTTGATCACAAACAAATCTTTAACAGTGTAGTTATTCTCTAAAAATGAACTTTACAAATACAAATTTAGTGTCATTTATTTAAAATATGACCTAATACAAAAATAATTAGTCATTATTAGCTGCTTATAGGGTTAGGGCAAAAATCAAACCCTTTGGGATACACAATCCACACGATTAAACCAAAATCAATACAGTATCTGACAGTATAACAGCTGTAACTTAAAAGTTCAGCAGTCAATAAATAAATAAATAAGAGATGAATATTATCAAGCCCCAGCATATGTCAAACAGCGCAGATGCAGGTAAATCTGGAAAGATGCGTGTCTATATTGAGAGTCTAGTTTTGCTCAGCGATGATCTTCTACCTTGACCGTGCCGCAGGCTTGATGCTGATTATATGAGACTGGCATCAGTACCCGTCTTCATCTGTTTTTGAAGTCTGCTTCTCTTTAAATCAATAAGATCAGCTCGGGGCAAGGACACACTCACCCTGTCTCAGATCATCCTAAATACAGCTGACCAACTGCAAATGCCGGGTCTGCTAGGAGGGGATTGTGGGTGTTTGAGGGAGAAGTGATAGGAACGATTTCACACCTTGCACATCACCGATGGGGTGTTGCTCCGTGAAGTGTTAGTTCTTTGATCTCTCTGAAGGACAAATGAAAATAGAAGCTGCAATCGCGATAATAATAATGACGGATCTTTACTGAACATGGCACTTCATTTGCAAAGAAAATGAAAGGCAAAAAAACTTCTACATTTTGCTGCTTGGAAGCCTCTCTATAGAAGTTCTGAAGATTAATCACAGTAGCATCCACTAATGATAATGCTAGCAACAGTTTCACAGCTAAAACATAAGGGAGCTTTTTTTCTTTTCTTAACAAGGCAGAATGGGTGTGAAAAATGCATGTTTACAAATACAGTAAGTCCAGAGAGACAACATAGTGCATAAAAATAAGGTGATCAACTGCATGGTCAAATTAAGATGCAGAATATAGTTATTTTATAGTCTATTCACTCACCGGCCATTTTATTAGGTACACCTTACTAGTACTTAGCACCCTTTTGCCTTCAGAACTGGCTTAATCCTTCTTGGCATAGATTCAACAAGGTACGGGAAATATTCCTCACAGATTTCGGTCCATATTGACATGATAGCATCACACAGTTGCTGCAGATTTGTCGGTTGCACATTCATGATGCGAATCTCCAGTTCCACCACATCCCAAAGGTGCTCTATTGGATTGGGTTCTGGTGACTGTGGAGGCCATTTGAGCACAGAGAACTCATTGTCATGTTCAAAAAAACCCATCTGAGATGATCTGCGCTTTATGACATGGTGCGTTATTCTGCTGGAAGAAGCCATCAGAAGATGGGTACACTGTGGTCATGAAGGGATGGACATAGTCAGCAACATCCTCAGGTAGTGGCGTTGACACAATGCTCAATTGGTACTAATGGGCCCAAAGTGTGCCAAGACAATATCCCCCACACCATTACACCTCTAGCCTGAACCGTTGATACAAGGCAGGATGGATCTATGCTTTCATGTTGTTGATGCCAATTTCTGACCCGACCATCCAAATGTCACAGCAGAAATCGAGACTCATCAGACTAGGCTATTTTTCCAATCTTTTATCGTCCAATGTTGGTGAGCCTGTGTGAATTGTAGCTTCAGTTTCCTATTCTTACAGTAGCTGACAGGAGTGGCACCCAGTGTGGTCTTCTGCTGCTGTAGCCCACCTGCCTCAAGGTTCAACATGTTGTGTGTTCAAAGATGCTCTTCTGAATACCTCGTAAATAATAAGTGGTTATCTGAGTAACTGTTGCCTTTCTATCAGCTTAAACCTGTCAAGGTGCACTTAGCACTGCAAGATGGCATTGGCCAAGGTAGAGTACAAGACATAATAAACACAGAGCAAAGCAAAACTACAGTGGCTTCAGTTTAAGAAAACACATGCAATTGCAAAAAATACCAGCAACTTAGGTAAAGATGTTCACTGGTTTGACAGCAAACATCTTTACACATTAGGAAAACGCACTGCAAACTCTCACAAAGCAAACAAATTAAGAAAACACTGCTCACAGCACATGCAAATAGCACAGAACACAATGGAAATGTTTCAAGAGGGCCCAAAAATGTGACCTGGCTATTAAGATTCTAAATATTTATGCTGACTAAAACTTTATGGCCATTCTCCTCTGACCTCTGGCATCAACAAGACATTTGCACCCACAGAACTGCTGCTCACTGGATATTTTCTCTTTTTCCGACCATTCTATGTAAACCCTAGTGTTGGTTGTGCATGAAAATCCCAGTAGATCAGCAGTTTCTGAAATACTCAGACCAGAACTTTCTTTACTATTCTGATGCCCGGTTTGAACTGCAGCAGATCGTCTTGATCATGTCTACATGCCTAAATGCATTGAGTTGCTGCCATGTGACTGACTGATTCGAAATTTGCATTAACAAGCAGTTGGACAGCTCAAACCACCCCCAACCCACACCTGCTTAATAGTCTCTAGTAGTCTTGAACACCCTGATTAGTCGAATCAGCTGTGTTTGATTAGGCTTGGAGCAAAACTGTGCAGAGCAGCGGCCCTCCAGGAATCGAGTTTGAGACCCATGGTGTAGTGTATACTTACTGTACAGTATATTTACATACTAAATATACACAGTACACACATTTAAATTATGTCAAAACAAAATTTATTCTGAATGCAATTAATCCCAATAACTTTTTTTTTGTCCAGCACTTATATAAACAATAAATAGATATAAAATACAATAAAAAAAGAATAAGTATTCATTTCTTTTCACACACACAAACATTTTGTATTTTGCAGCATCATATTTTTCACACACTATTTGAAACAGTCGGTTGAAAGTCCATCAACTCCAAGCCCCTCCTTTCTGAGAGCACACTCTGCTATGATTGGTCAGATAAAATACTTTTTTGTGATTTGTCTACTGCTTCAAGTGAGTATTGGAATCTACCCAGCAGGCACAGGGCATCAACATGATGTCAGATTGATGTTGTACCTCAGCATCATGGGACATTGCATTCTAGGTGAAAATAAAAATCAGGTTGACATCAGAACCTAACGTCAGGCCGACGTCAATGAACAATGTCTGACAGATGTTGCATTTTGGTTACCAACGCAACCTAAAAACAACAAAATATCAATGTCTAATGATGTTACAGCTTAATGTTATGTGGACATTACCAACATAACGTCTATCAGGATTTTGGTTGCCATACCTGATGAACAAATGTCAGTATTTGATGCCAATATGACATTGATTTAAGATGTTAGCTCGATGTTGGATTTTGGTCACTTTCCAACACATCCTAAAAACAACTAAATATCAATGTCTAATGATGTTACAGCTTAATGTTGCATGGACGTTACCAACATAACGTCTATCAGGATTTTGGTTGCCATACCTGATAAACAAATGACAGTATTTGAGTTTACAGTTTAAGATGTTGGCTCAATGTTGGATTTTGGTCACTTTCCAACACAACCTAAAAACAACTAAATATCAATGTCTAATGATGTTACAGCTTAATGTTGTGTGGACGTTACCAACATAACGTCTATCAGGATTTTGGTTGCCATACCTGATAAACAAATTACAGTATTTGAGTTTACAGTTTAGGATGTTGGCTCGATGTTGGATTTTGGTCACTTTCCAATACAACCTAAAATCAACCAAATATCAGAATCATTTAACGTCATTATTGGATGTCAAAATAACTTTATTCTTATACACTGGCGAACTAAATCTAACCTAATATTAACGACTTATGACATTATGTGTCTGCTGGGTAAATAGACAACATCATATCTGAATTTCAAATCTTCTACAGTACTTGTAAAACATGATGTCAGATTGATGTTGTACTCCAACGTCATGGGACATTGTATTTTAGGTGAAAATGAAAATCAGGTTGACATCAGAACCAAACATCAGGCCGACGTCAATGAACAACGTCTGACAGATGTTGCATTTTGGTTACCAACGCAACCTAAAATCAACAAGATATCAATGTCTAATGATGTTACAGCTTAATGTTATGTGGACATTACCAACATAACGACTATCAGGATTTTGGTTGCCATACCTGATAAACAAATGTCAGTATTTGATGTCAATATGACGTTGGTTTAAGATGTTGGCTCGATGTTGGATTTTGGTCACTTTACAACAAAACCTAAAAACAACTAAATATCAATGTCTAATGATGTTACAGCTTAATATTGTGTGGACGTTACCAACATAACGTCTATCAGGATTTTGGTTGCCATACCTGATAAACAAATGACAGTATTTGAGTTTACAGTTTAAGATGTTGGCTCGATGTTGGATTTTGGTCACGTTCCAACACAACCTAA
>CAIGQQ010038995.1:1749079-1762583 GCA_903798035.1 Danio albolineatus
GATGTTGGCTCGATGTTGGATTTTGGTCACGTTCCAACACAACCTAAAATCAACCAAATATCAGCATCATTTAACGTCATTATTGGATGTCAAAATAACTTTATTCTTAGACACTGGCGAACTAAATCTAACCTAATATTAACGACTTATGACATTATGTGTCTGCTGGGTAAATAGACGACATCATATCTGAATTTCAGCTCTTCTACAGTACTTGTAAAACACAGTACAATGGCTTCAGTTTTACAGCATCACCCTAAGCTTGAGTCCTGATCCTTCAGAAGTGAATGCGGTGAATTTGCTTTTTTGAGAAAACACTGTCTTCTCCACATGCTGACAACACAAATTAAATCCTCCAAGCCTCCTACAACTACAATGTTTGAGGGTCAGGGTAAATGCTGTTTGGCGGCAATCAATAGCTATATTTCATGCTACATGAAAGGTAATATCCAAAAAAAAAAGCATAATAGCTCCACTTTAACAACATCTCATGGCCAGCTGCTAAAAATGCCCAAGAATAGACAAAAGATCGCCATTCAGTAGTGAGGTTAAAAAAAAGTGGCATTTATATCACAAAGAGTGGTGTGTGTGTGTGTGGTGTGAACAAATGGAGCAAGTTGTTTGTGTCCCAAACGTGATTATGCACCCCATGGTCTAATGGTTTATTTTTCTTCGCGTTCGAGCCTCTGGAGCTCTCAGTATTAGACTCTGCCCTGCTTTCAAGCCCCAGCACAGATGTTACAGTCTAATTAAACAGAAGCTCGCTGTTGCTGCATTGACTGAGTAAGAAACAGAGAGAGAGAGAGAGCATTTTGGATGCTTTTTGACCCTGGGTGGTGGTTATGAAATATTCATCTGACCACAGCCTTTTAAGATTCTTTAAAGTATGAAGTTCTACGTTTTAAGTATCAATTTAGGGACTGTCAGATCTGCTTTCCTCAGCCGCTTGATGCATGTCTGTCAAGATCAGAGAGAAAGAGGAGCAGAGGGAAAAGAGGAAGATTAAAAAAGACAAGGTGCACTTAGCACTGGAAGACAGCATTGGCCACGGTAGAGTACAAGACATAATAAAAACAGAGGAAAGCAAAACTATGGTGGCTGAGAGAGCTTAACATGCTGCAATTTAAGAAAACACATGCAATTGCAAAAAAATACCAGCAAATTAAGTAAAGATCTTCACTGGTTTGACAGCAAACATCTCTACACATTAGGAAAACACACTGCAAACTTTCACAATGCAAACAACTTAAGAAAACGCTTCTCACAGCACATTAGCACAGAACACAATGCAAATGTTTCAAGAGGACCCAAAAATGTGACTGACCTGGCTTTTTAGGTTCTAATTATTTAAGCTAATAATATACAAAAGACAAAAGGAGTTGTGTACTCAGGATGTTAAAATAAACAAAAAGCTCACCTTTTAAAGATCACCTCCAACTTCAGCTTCACAGAGCACTAAGCCATCCCAGCTTGGTCCGTCACATTTTTGGGTCCCCCTGAAACATTTCCATTGTGTTCCGTGCTATTGTTGTGAGAAATTGCAGCTTGTGTTTTGTTTAGTTTTTTTTTATTTTGTTGTTGTTTTTTGCATTGTGAGAAGTTGCTGTGTGCTTTCTTAATCAGTTTTAGTTGTGAGAATTTGCACGTTTTCTTATTGTGTTTGTTTATGGCAGATTTGCAACACATATGCTTTCAAACCAATGAAGATATTTTCTTAATTTGCTGGTGTTTTTTTTGTAATTGCATGTGTTTTCTTAAATTGCAGTGCATTGAGCTCTCTCGGTCAACGTACAAAAACAAACAACACAGCAACAACAACAACAACAACAACAAAAAAAACTAAATCTAAGCAACAGCAACAAAAAATGAATTAAAATAAGATAATAACAAAGCAATGCAAATCAAGCTGAGCAATAAGAAAAAAATTAATAAACAAAAACTGGAGAAAGCAAAACTTGACGTGACCAAGCAAGCAAGCAAGCAAAAAAAATAAATAAAAATTAATAAATAAAAATCTAGCCACCTAAAACTCAGCTCTAAATAACAATACATAAGCAACAACAAAAGCAACAACAAAAATAAATGAAAAGAATGTATTAACAAAACAAGCAGAGCAATAAGAAAGAAAAAAAAATCAGAACAAAAAACTAACCAAAACATAGATAGATAGAAGACAAAAGGAAACAAAACAAAATTTAACTAAACAAAATAAATTAAATGATAAAATAACAAATAAATCTAATCACCTATAAACGTAATTACACAAAACAAAACAAAACAAAACAAGACAAAACCAGCAAAAAACAAAACACTGAAAACAAACAAAAGAAAAACAAAAAAACAAACAAAAACAAAACAAAAGTATACCAAAGAAACAACAACAAAAGAAAAATGTATTAACAAAACAACACAAAACAAGCAGAGCAATAAGGAAAAAAAAAGAAAAAAAATGGAGAAAAATTCAAATTAAGCAAATCTTGACATGACTATGCAAAAATGAAATAAAATAAATACAAAAATACAATAAATAAATAAACAAAACAAATAATAAAATAGCAAATAAATCTAACCACCTAAACTTTATTAGTTTAAGTAATCAGTACTAAGTAATCAAACAAAAACAAAAAACAAAAGGCAACACAGAAAATGCTCAGACACTAATGTTCAACTCAAATACTGCAAACTCTCGTCCAAAAAGTCCTTTGCTCTGGCACATGCACTTACAGTAAAAGATCAAACTTTTCTTTTTATCTGGCAAGTGGATTTACAACCCCTGTGAACATACACATCAAAAGCCATGAGCACTGTTTATGCCATACAGCCAATCCCTGCATTAAAACTCAAAGCTGAGTTCTGTCTGAGAGAGACACATGTAAGCCAGCTTCATAAGTCTGTCTGTCTGTGCGAGAGAAGAGAGAAAGAGAAAAGCGGAGGTGGAGGAGAATGAGGATCCTGAATTAGTGGAAGATTTCAGAAGATCTAAAACGCATTAGAGATGCTACAAAAGCATCTCCCTTAGGCTGGAGTCATTGTGTGGTTTTAAAAGTTGCTTCATTTATTTTTTTTACTGGAGTATTTAGCGCTGGATTTCTGCATTTTATGTATTTTGCCCACAGCTTTCTCAAACGCTCTGCCAACACATGCTTTCTCTAATAAGGCAGACACACACAGCAGTTAATTGAATGGAAGAATTTCCAAGCTAGAAAAAATATTCATGCTCATTGGAAAAACAGGCCTCTACCAACATTTTTTAAAACACATGTAGGTACATACTGAGGCAGTAAAGCAATAACTTTTCATGCAAATGATCATTATAGAGCAATTTACCAATTAATTAAGACTCGCCTTTGCACCATTAAGACTCACTTTTGTTTTAGTACACCATTTGTAAACATATTTTTAATTGATTTAGGCCCAATCCCAATTCTACCCCTTAGCCCTTACCCCAATCTTCATTTTGTGTGTTCACGTCAAGGGGTAGTGTTGTCCCAATTCTCTTTAGCTTGAAGGCGTAGGGCTAAGGGCAAGGGGTATACACCCCTTCGAACGAAGATTTTTCAGGACCACACTTAAAACGGAGGGGTAAGAAAATTTCCCAGAATACACCTGCCACAGCGCCAGGATAGCTAAACCCGGAAAGAGATCCACAAATAAATACTTTTTTGTCATTATTACGAATTTTTATGACAATCAAACATATGTTTTAATATATTCATAACCGCATTTGTGTTTTACCGTCATGCTTTAAAAAAAAAAATAAATAAAAAAACACTAAATTTCACGATCTATAATCCATAATCATAACTCATGTCTCATGTACAGCAGTCCCAAAACAGTCTGACACACGATGACACTCGAATACCCTGTCAGTAATATCTAGTGTCTGGGAACGAGCTTTTTACAGTGTCTGCTGTAATGTTAATGTTGTTTTCGTGTGTTTACATAGATAAATATGGCCACTGTGTAAACACAGTACAGTTATGATCTTATCACCACATTAGATCGTTATGATGACATTATATATGCCTTCAGTGATTTCCTGAAGATAAACACCAAAAATAACACAACTGGAATAACTGCAGCAGTCGTGATCGTCTGATCTTATATGAAGGAAGAGATCGAGATGACATATGATGACGTGTGCAGGTGTTGAAGTGCTGTCCCAATTCTTAGGGGTAAGTTTTGAAGCCCTTCCCCTAAACCCTCGGTTGTAAGGGCCAAGAGGAAGGGGATGAGATAGGGGTACAAAAATAGAATTGGGATTGGGCCTTAGACTAATAGATCTGTCTCTAAATTATAGAGTCTTTCTGACAACCGAAAGAGATAGTTCACCCAAAAATGAAAATGATGATATCATTTACTTACGTTCATGTACTGTCCTATGATAAACACAAAAGAAGATAGTTCAAAGAAGGCTAACTATCCCTACTATGAATGTCAATGACTACTGGTTTCCAATATTCTTCAAAATATTTTTTTTGTGGTCGGCAGAAAAAGAGAAACTTATTAAGCTTTAGAAGTACTTGAGGGTGAATAAATAGTCATTTTCATTGTGGTTGAAATATCCCAAACATTTTTGACTATAAAACGTGAACACTCTCAGCAATAAGCTGTCACTTTTCAAAAGGTGCATATTTGTACCTGAACGGTCCATATTGGTAACTTAAAGGTACTTTTTAGGTACATGATGTGGCACTAATATGCACCTTTGAGGTACCACTGTGGACAAATATGTACCTTTTGAAAAAGGTACTGCCCCAGTGACAGCTCCTGTACCTTTTTTTCTGAGAGTGTATGTATGCCTGTACAATATTTCTGACACATAAATGCAGCATTAGGAATAGGCATGGGCAACCTTGGATAAAAATATCATGGTTCCACGGTATCACGGTATTGTGATTACTGCTCTAAAATACATTACTTTAAAATGTCTGGGTTAAAAAACTACAACTTTTTTCCCCTTTGAACACAATGTATTTTTGATTTTTTGAAAGATTTATAATATTTTGGAGCAGTAAACATGTCAGGTTAAATAAGTACAATGAATCATTGACTTCTGCTGTCTTCATTAGTTTCAAAAACACGCATTCATTCATTCATTCACTTTCTTTTCGGCTTAGTCCCTTTATTAATCCGGGGTCGCCACAGCGGAATGAACCGCCAACTTATCCGGCATTTGTTTTACACAGCGGATGCCCTTCCAGCCACAACCCATCTCTGGGAAACACATCCATACATTCTCATTCACACACATACACTATGGACAATTTAGCTTACCCAATTCACCTGTACTGCATGTCTTTGGACTGTGGGGGAAACCGGAGCACCCGGAGGAAACCCACGCAACCACGGGGAGAACATGCAAACTCCACACAGAAATGCCAACTGGCCCAGCCGGGGATCGAACCAGCGACCTTCTTGCTGTGAGGCGAACGTGCTACCCACTAGGCCACCGTGGCGCCCAAAAACACGCATTTCTTTATAATTTAAAATAGCCTTTGGATATTTTTTCTGCTGGAGATACTGTTGTCCTAAAAAACTCAAATGAAATTACTAAAAAAAGAATATAATAATACCTTAGGAACGGTATTACAGAAAATTTTGGCGGTATGAAAACCTTGACTTTTCCAAACCGCGGTATGCCTTGAAAACGGTTATCATCCCATGCCTAATTAGGATCACACATTGGGAATTTAATGAGGTCTGTGGCTTATATATTTATATTGTAAAAATGATTTCAAGCAGCTTCAACTAATTGTTTAGTAAATAATTCCACTGATTGTGTTTTATGTTCATTTATTTCAATCAGTTCATTTATTTCTTCCAAAATTCTAGTTAGCCAAGACTTAACACCTAACACCTAAGATATTTAAGAATATAAAACATTTAAAAATATAAAAATAATTAAAACATTGTTTGAAAATGTGTTTATTATTCAACATTAGCCATTCTGACTGTTGAATTAATTTGAAAATAACTTCTAATTAGATGTTTTAAGTTCAGGAAAATTAATCAAAATTGTATTAAGTGTCATTTTCAGTGCAGTAGTATGGAGTTAGTTTTTTTTTTAAATCGAAAATATTTTGTTTTAGGGAAAAATTAAGTACATAATAAATAAAAAAATAAAAGGTTGCAAGTAAAAAAAAACAGCAAATACGAATGTTATCAGTTGATTGAATGAGCATTATCAGTGGTTATCAACTGACATATATGGGACAGTAGGGGCCTTTTGCAAACATGGTAAATCAGCTATATGAGATATCTTCTGCTCTTCTCGTGTAAATCCACCAGAGGCCACTCCAACTGACCTGCCCTCCTCCTTCCCCAAACCCAACCGTCAGTTTTTAAAAAAAGCAATCAAAACCAAATTATTTATTTGTTTGGCTTTTGTCTTACCTACTTTCTGAAACGGTTCTTCATCAGACTTGATCCCTGTCATTGTTGTCAACTCCACACCACATCACATGTCTGCTGACGGTGAGCCACTGTAGAAACAGGGAACAGTAGAAAAGCCATTCATATGGCGATAAGTGTGCATATCGCCACAGAGCTTAAAGTAAAAAAAAAAATGTAGAATGAGCCTCTGCTGATTATTTATATTATTTAATAATTTTCCCATTAATTGTATTTTATTAGAGCGCCACGGTGGTGTAGTGGGTAGCACAATCACCTCACAGTAAGAAGGTCGCTGGTTCGAGCCTCGGCTGGGTCAGTTGGCATTTCTGTGTGGAGTTTGCATGTTTTCCCTGTGGTTGCGTGGGTTTTCTCTAGGTGCTCCGGTTTCCCCCACAAGTCCAAAGACGTGGTATAGGTGAATTAGGTAGGCTAAATTCTCAGTAGTGTATGAGTGTGAATGAGTGTGTATGGATGTTTCCCAGAGATGGGTTGCAGCTGGAAGGGCATCCGCTATGTAAAACATATGCTGGATAAGTTCATTCTGCTGTGGCGACCCCAGAATAATAAAGGGACTAAGCCGAAAAGAAAATGAATGAATAAATGTGTTTTAACGTCTACCTCTAACCCAATCCTAAACCCAACCTTCACAGTTATGTAAAAACAGATCTGGATCTGGACCCCTAGAGACAAGGTACACATTCACCTTGAGAACCAAATGCAATGACTTCAGTTTTTTCTTAGTTTAACTATGTTTAATTATGGTAGCTATCATGTAGCTAGATGTTAATATTAGGTTAGATTTTGGTTATGATGCCAGGTGACCAAAATTCAATGTCTAGCCAGCATCTAAGTACAATCTTATTTTGACGTCCAATAATGACAAATGACTTTGATATTTGGTGGATTTTAGGTTGTGTTGGAAAATGACGAAAATCCAGTGTCGAGCCAACATCTCAAGGTCATATTGACGTCAAATACATTTATTCGTCAGGTATGGCAACCAAAAACCAATGTCTGATAGACGTCATGGTGGTAACGTCCACACAACGTCAAGCTGTAACATCATTAGATGTTGATTTTAGGTTGGATGTTGGACATTGAAGTCGGCTTGACGCTGAGTTCTGACGATTTTCATTTCCAAACAAAACGCGACATTGGGGTACAACATCAATCTAAAGACATGTTAACATCTTGTGCCTGCTGAGAGTTTAAGGCCATTTCGGTCATCATACAGTAAACATCTGTCATCTTCTTATCAGTGACATGCATCTAAACAGTCTCTGGGTCATTGTTTGTGACAATTTTGGACATCTTCTTGGACACTTTTAAGTCTTCCAAACAGTTATAAATGGCCCATATCTTGAGGTAGTTCATTGTGATGCGATTTACCTTCTGTGTGTGATTTCATTGATGTACTCAAGGGAAAGTAAAAGTACACACTTTTTAAAAACTACTTAGTAAGTCACAACTCCTGAGAAAAACACTACTCAATTACAGTAATCTGAGTATTTGTAATTTGTTACTTTACACCACTGGTAGCTATTTAAGCTTTCAAATCTATACAATCAAATAATCTAATGATAAACAAACTAAATAAAAAAAAACTTTAAAAAAAAAAAAAACTAAACCATACAATTTAACAAACATAAAATGCCAGTAATCTCTATTAAGTAGATCCATAATAAGTCAATTTTTTATGAGAACAAGCTAAAATGGCATAGTTGCATCAGCAGATGCATTTGTATTGCACTTTTTATTTTCTCTAAAGCTATCGGCTAGGTTTAGGGTAAGGTTAAGCACTGGTGATCTTATTTTTCGAACAGTAAAGCATGACGTTTGATACATGTTCTTAACATGCTGTACATAGTAATCTGTGTATCTGTCTCTTAGAAAACTGAACATGCTTTTTAGTGTCACTCACTGGACAGTTCACTCTGAAACTGCTGCTACGCATAAACAAATCAGCATAATATCAGTTTTTTGCAAAAATGTCGCCACAGGCTCTTCTTTCATGAGCCTGGGTGGGGAAAAATCTTGCAAACACTCTGTTTTGTTTTTCCTCTCGGTAGAAATTTACATGAATATATTCTTGTGAGCGTGTGTGCGAGAGAGAGACTGTGGCCTTTAAGGTAGGCTATTTTTTCCAGCTTTCCTTTGAGAAGCATGACAGCAGACCTTTAAAGAGAAAGAAAGGGATATGGAGAACTTGAAATTGGAGTGGAGAGAAATATAGGCAGAGGTTTAAAAAAAGAAGAATGAAAGGAGGTGAGAGAGAGGGAGAGGTGGAGGATATCATAAAGGCAGAATTAAAGGAGAGGTGAGGGATTGAGAACAAGGGATGATAAAGGACAGAGGGGAGGCGAGGGCTTTTGTTGGCGGCGCAAGACTCAGGCCTGCCAGCTGCTGCGGACGGCTCTGGAAGAAACCTGATCTCCCTTTCTCCTCCTCTCTGCTCGTGCTATTAAAATAAGGGATGAATTAACCCCACAGCAGCCCAGGGGGGAAGAGGAATGTGAGGGGGAGGATCAACTTCAGGAAACAACTTGAAAGTGTTTAAAAGAGTCTGTGCAAACGCCATGTGTTTATGAAATATTACAGGTCTAGTACAATAGGCTTTGACGTTCGAGCTAATACAAAATGATACATATTTTTTTTACATTCTGTTTTATTTAAAAAGAACATAATAGATGAAAAGACATCAAGGTTACAGTCAGCCACATAACTGAAGTAAATGGTGTCCTTTTCTAGAGATTTTAAAATCAGAAATGTGAGGATTATCATTTTGTAAAGCACAGCTATTCAAAGCTTTAAAGTCTGGAGAAGTGATTTTTTTTTTTTTTGTTGTTTAAATCAGCACTTGTTAAAAAAATACAAAACGAATAATAATAATAATAATAATAATAATAATAATAGATTTTATATATCTATATCTATATACATACATAAAATATTACATTAACCTGCTCAAAAATAAATAAATAAATAAATAAATAAGGCGCCACGGTGGTGTAGTGGGTAGCACGATCGCCTCACAGCAAGAAGGTCAGCAAGTCAAGTCAGTTGGCATTTCTGTGTGGAGTTTGCATGTTCTCCCCATGTTTGCGTGGGTTTCCTCCGAGCGCAAGTCCAAAAACATGTGGTGAATTGGGTAGGCTAAATCTGTAGTGGACAAGTGTGTATGGATGTTTCCCAGAGATGGGTTGCGGCTGGAAGGGCATCCGCTGTGTAAAACAAATGCTGGATAAGTTGGCGGTTCATTCCGCTGTGGTGACCCCAGATTAATAAAGGGACTAAGCCGGAAAGAAAATGAATGAATGAATGAATGAATGAATAAATAAATAAATAAATAAATAAATAAATAATATAAAATATAAAAGGTTGCCAAACATATTCTCACAATGATGCATGACCTCTAGAATTATGTAAATGTTATATTGTTATTTTAGATATATTATATTATTCATTATAGATAATTATATTGTTGTTGTGGAGAGAGCCAGCCTTTTACTCAATTTCTTTTCAAAGTATATTTGAACATATTAAAATTTTGTTTTACCTTTGATGTAGCATTACTCCAGATATTTGGGAAAATATTCTAATAAGTTAGTTTGATGCTTAAAAAAATCTTTCAAGTATTAATAATGAAAACAATAATGAAAAATATATATTTTCATAAAAAAATAAACTTTTTCTATGCATACTTAGTTATAGTTTACCCAAAAACATCTGTAAAAATTCACACAATCAACACAATCTCACGCCAGTTCATAACATTTTGATTTAGTGGCTATTTTGTATGAATTCATATGATCACATTCATACAATTTAGTATGGTTTGCTCATCCCCCAATGATAGTTGAGTTTAGGGTAGGGTTAAGTGCCATGTCTCCTTTTTAAAATCGTACATTTTTGTACAACTGAACCTGTACAAATTTGTATGAATTAGCTACTAAACTGACAAAATGTAAAATAGTTACTTTCCTCATGAGATAAGGCTGCTTAAAATATGTCAATACTTCATTTCCATACAGCAAAAAGAAAAACAATTTTCTACAGAAGAAAATTTACTATTTTATTTGAATATTATTTATACACTCTTCAAATTAAAAGTACCATTACAGAACTTTTTAATAAAAGTTCCTCAAAAAACCTTTTTATGCTCATTAAATCTGTACTTACTTGTTCAAAAATGCAGCAGTTAAACATTACTTAAATACTTGAACATTTTAAAATGTAGTTTTACCTCTGATGTACAGTATCATTACTCCATACTCCACACATTTATTTTCAGAAATTAATCTAACATGCCATGTTGGTGCTAAAGAACATTTCTTACAAATATTAATAATAAAAACAGTTGCGCTGCTTAATATTCCAATATTATAAACACGAGAGAAGAGATTTGTCCATGCAAAAAACAAACCATAAACCTAAAATACCATATAACACACCAACAGAAAGCAGTACATATTTCAATAAATTATTAACACACACCACGGATACATTCACAATGTGTTTGCTGTTAAAACTGAGCTTTTAAAACCATTTTAACATTCATTTTGGTTTATATGTTGTCATGACAACAAAGTTTTGGAAATAGGAAAAAAGATTAGTAAGTGTTGTTTGTTTGTTTTTGTTTTTTTGTAAAAAATATGTAAATTCCTTATGTCTTGTAGCTGTACACACTGTAAACATTATCAGTTTAACAATTGCAAAATATCCCCATGCATTCACTTCTAAAGAAGAGCCTCAATGTAATCCAGATTTCTGATTTGCTTACATTCAAATATGATTTTTGCTGCTATTTTTAATGAGCTGAATCAACACAATTCTTGAGCTTTTTGGGGACAACTTATATGTTTTACGTCCAATCGACTTAACTGTGTAAAAATAATTAAGTTAACTTAATTGATTTTTGTTGAGACAACATGACGGAATTGTATGAAACACAGCATGCTTTACAGTGTAGAAGAAGGAACACGTAATTTTCAACATGATATTATCAACCTCAATTTATACTGTAATACACAACCACTCACACAAAGTGCTGAACATACAAAGAGATATGCATGCAGAAAAAAGTAGTGCCAATGTAGTGCAAGAAAGTAGGCCAGGTCAAGAATGTGTGTTAAAGTGGACAAAAACTGTGTGTGTGAGCGGTCTTTGTAGATCTGACTTGGGTTTTGTGGTCAGAGTGGGTGTTGAACAGCCATATGGTGGTGTGTTCAGCCTGAGAAGAGCAGCCCCAGAGGTGGGGGAGAGAGTTGGTCCATCGCTCTGGTCATCTGGAGCTTTATCCCTCAGAGAAAAGCAGCCTGAAAATGCTCTTTCCATTTCTCTGCTCTTTTTCTTTCATCTTGCTTCTTCAGTCCATCTTCCTGATCTGCATTCACCCTTTCCTACCCGTGACAATACTGCTTTTCAAATCATGGGTTGCACGTCTGCTTTAAGGAACTTCCATTTAATTTTTTTTCCCAGATCGGCATTGAAATTCTCAAAACTACGTGTTTAATCTTCACACCATGGTGTCACTTGTGCACATCACAAAAGCAGTTTCTCATTCCTTTCTCATTTCCAACAAGTTGCGAATGCTTTTTTACATACATGCATATGATTATGTGCAATTCTCTGATGTTTACATTATCAATTATGTCATGTTGATCAAATTGGTCTCTGCTAAATAGTCTCACCCCCTCAACATTTAATCAGTAGTTCATGTCACAAGTCTGTACATGCAAAACGGCTGAACAAGTTAAAATGTTGTCATAAGGCCTTTTCTATAAATTACAAAAGAATTTTTTTTCTGAATTGGTAAATTTCTTCCAGGTAAATCTTGACTTGACTTCTAATGAAGACGCATCTCAAAGAGGATTGATTGTTCACATTTCTACTTTAGTTTTTTTTTTTTTTTTTGTGCTATGCAGTGCTGTTTTCTTTTCTGTATCACAATGACATGATCTGTCAACAACTGACAGTTTAAACAGCTAAAAAAATTAAATCAGCCATAGTTTACATCCCTCACCCCTCCAGAGTACACTGCTATATTGACAACAAGACTAAGTAATTTGGCTGTCTTTTCCATACACAATAACACAAGGACATGTCATTCTAACGGCACTGACAGGTTCATCAACACAATGTTTTATGTACAGTCTACTTAAATTTGTCAAAGTTAACTTAATCGATTTTTGTTGAGACAACATGACAGAATTGTAGTAAAAATTTTGTTTTGAGAGATAAACGGTAAAATGATTGAGCAAGACTGGTTTTTGCTGGTAATCCATGGTGTTTTGCTATTTGTATGCGTTGTTTTGAGAAATGCACTTACTGTTTTGCAAATTTCAAATCTGAGAAATGTACCAAAGCGACTGAAAAATATTGTAAAATAGCTTAAAAATAACTATTTTAAGTAATATGGCTGTGATTTAGATAATCGAAAATTAATTGAACGATACGTTTGACTTGCTTTTTTTATCGGTCATGAACATACACTCGGTAATAAAATATGATATTAGTGACATGAGCATACATGTAGCCATGAGTTTTCCATGCAAAAAAAGCTTTTCTTACTTGGAGTTTATGTCTTGTTTCTAGTCCAAATAACTCAACTTTTTACAAGTAAAGAAAAAAAAATATAAATATATATATATATATATATATATATATATATATATATGTACATATATGGCCTCAGTGGGGCAGTGTGTAGCACAATCGGCTCACAGCAAGAAGGTCTATGGTTTGAGCCTCGGCTGGGTCAGTTGGCATTTCTGTGTGGAATTTGCATTTTCTCCCTGTAATCATGTGGGTTTCATCCGGGTGCTCCGGTTTCCTCCACATGACATGCGAAGACATGCAGTATAGGTGAATTGGGTAAGCTACTGTAAATTGGCTGCAGAGTATGTGTGTGAATGAGTATGTATGGATGTTTCCCAATGATGTGTTGCAGCTGGAAGGGCATCCGCTGAGTAAAACACATGCTGGATAAGTTGGCGGTTCATTCCGCAGTGGCGACCCCAGAATAATAAAGGGACTAAGCCGACAAGAAAATGAATGAATGAATACATATATATATATATATATATATATATATATATATATATATATA
>CAIGQQ010038995.1:1762593-1779474 GCA_903798035.1 Danio albolineatus
ATATATATATATATATATATATATATATATATATATATATATACTACACCCCAGTGGCTAATTATTTTGCTTTTTGAAGTAAAACTCACTTAATTATGACATTATTTCTAAAAAAACAAAAAATATGTGTTGTACTTGTCTAGATTTGGACTATATCAAGACAAAAACTAGGTAAGAAAATCGTTTGTTGTTGTTCTTCCAGATTATTTTCTCGTTGTATTCCTTACAGTACAGCAGTACTCATTTTAAACCTATTTACAGTTTTTGTGGTCATTTGTGCTCTGCTGAGAGTTATTTGTTCATTCTAATAAGATGCCTTGTGTCATTGGATGGATGAACTGTTAGGAGAATAATGACACCTCTTTGTACTCAGTAAAAAACAAATAAAACAAAGCCTTCGCTGATTGTTCACAGTTAACAACTGTTAGTTTACTGTTACAGTTTACAGACAACTGTTAGAGTTCCTCCCACTATTCATACAACACCTTGTGCAAGGTAGGAAAAAGGTGGATTACTTTCATACTCTTGAAAGAAGCGAGAGGCTGAAAAAAAGAAAGCAAGTTCTTCATCTGTCATGCCACACTCACGGGTGAAAAGGTTACTGGGCGGGAGGTTAAGTGTGCTGTGGGGACTGTGAGTGTGTGGTGGGGGTCTTATATGGCACGCAAGATGGGTCATTTTTCTAGTCTGGAAAACAAACACTTGAGACGAGAGGATGAAATCTCTGGTCGGGGGGGAAGGACAACAGCTGTGACCTAAATATTATTCTCTTGATTTCTACATGCATTCAATCACATTCTCAAATCTGCTGCTATTTTGAAACTCTTTCTTTTAGTTACACTTTAAACTTTATTTTTTCAGATTTCTTTGCATCATTACAGTTAGAGTTTGGCTAAAAGATCTGTGAAAACTCACCAAAAATATGTGAATGAATAATTTCCATACAGCAAAAAGTGAAATGATTTCTACAGAAGAAAGTTATACAGGATTGGAGCAGTTTTATTTCCATATTATTTGTACACTTTTACATTTGTATAACTTTTTAGTGAAAAGTTCTTCATATAACCATTTCAATGTAGAACGATTATATAATCTTAAAATAAAAATATGTATATCTTTATTAAAAAAACAAAAACTATATATATATGTTTTTTTTAACTTATTTTTTTTAATTATTATTATTATTTTTAGTTTTACTTATTGTAGTACTTCAACTTAGGGGGGCACCACGGTGGCCTAGTGGGTAGCACGATCGCCTCACAGCAAGAAGGTCGCTGGTTCGAGCCTCGGCTGGGACAGTTGGCATTTCTGTGTGGAGTTTGCATGTTCTCCCCGTGGTTGCGTGGGTTTCCTCCGTGTGCTCCGGTTTCCCCCACAGTCCATAGACATGCGATATAGGTGAATTGGGTGAGATAAATTGTCCATAGTGTGTGTTTGTGAGTGAGTGTGTGTGGATGTTTCCCAGAGATGGGTTGCAGCTGGAAGGGCATCCAAACAAATGCTGGATAAGTTGGCGGTTCATTCCGCTGTGGCGACCCCAGATTAATAACAGGACTAAGCCGAATAGAAAATGAATGAATGAATGAATGAGTACTTCAACTTATTTCAATTTCACATATTATTTATTATAATTAGTTACCAATGCAACATTTTTTTAGTTTCTGTTTCTTTTTTTTCCTTTTTTTTCAGGCTTACAGCTAATGATTACATTTGGGTATTTATTTCAGTAATATTACATATGAATAAATACATTTTAATAGTTTAAGTTCCTAAGAACAACACAATTGGCATTATGGAGAGGAAATTGCAGAATTCAAATTTTATTTAGAGTGTAGTTCCCCTTTAAGAATCCCTCTAGTATACTTTTTAGTGTCAAACCAAAGAGCCATATTTAATACTGACTAATCTAACATTAATTTACAATTGCTTCTATATGGTTCTATATGGCAAGAAAATGCTGAATATGTCATCATCAATATAAATTATATATATATATATATATATATATATATATATATATATATATATATATATATATATATATATATTCATGCACATAATTAATTTATGAATGTGCCCTTGAATTCTTTAATCAAAATTCCCTCTTAAGTTACATATTTTTTTCTTCTCCAATGACGTGCACACGGGCATGAGGGCAGGGTCTATCTGTCCCTCACATAAAATCAGCCAATAGCAAATCACAGTAATCCAAATGAATTACTCATCAGGTCTCGCCCTACATTTTTATTCTTGTTCTGCTCACCCCTTTAAGCTCAAATTCACTTCTGTCAAGTTCACATAACTATTTTATACTGGAAAAGTACTGAATTACACAAAACAAAACAACACATCTGTCTTTCCACTCTGTCCCAAATAAATAGCATCACATTTAAAGGTATAGTTCTGACATTAAGCCTTTATATTTAATTATGCCTTAAAGTTTGTTCCCCACTCAAAAATTTCTAGTAACTTCTTGTAAAAATCTAAACGTTATGAAGCAACAAGAAACACGGTTTTGTTTTAAATCTTCTACTGTACCCCCATGTTCACGTTGGATTCCTCCCGGTGCTCTAGTTTCCCCCACAGTCCAAAGACATGCGCTATAGGTGAACTGCACCAAATTGGCCTTAGTGTGAGAGTGTGTGAGTGTGTGTTAATTTGAGTGTATGGATGTTTCCCACTATTCGGTTGTGGCTGGAAGGGCATGCGCTATAGGTGAACTGCACTAAGTTGGCCTTAGTGTGAGAGTGTGTGTGTGTTCATTTGAGAGTGTATGGGTGTTTCCCACTATTGGGTTGTGGCTGGAAGGGCAAGATATGCTGGAATAGTTGGTGGTTCATTCTACTGTGGTGACCCTTGATAAATAAAGGACAAAGCTGAAGGAAAATGGACTGGACTGGACTGACGCTGTTCCAGTATTCTAGCTGTGTTTGTTTGAAGCTCCGTCACCTAGATTCGCAATTTACATTTTTATCATAGAACACATCCACATTCGCTAAATATTTCTCCGTTCTACCTAGGGTGGACCTACCTTTAATACATTAATACAAACAAATCTACCTTAAAACCTTGTGTCTCTCGAGCATCCGCTTGTTGCTTGTAGCTTTAGCCTGCTAGCACCGCTAGCCAGCAAAAGCTACCGGGTTCCTTCACTCACTCATTTACCCACTTACTGGCTTTGCTCCTCTCCCTTTTCAATGTCGCTTTTGTGTGCAGGAGAAACTACGATGGAGTTGCTTGATCGGGAGCTCGACAATCTCGGGAAGCTGATACGAGATCTGGAGATGAAGCGTGCGCAGCTACGGGAGCGGCGGGCTTCGCTCGCTGCACCCGGCGCTGCGTCTCGCTCATCTGAGGTAAGTGTTCAATACGATCACAACACTCCGTCTACCTCAACCCCGCGTGTTTCTCTGTCCAGGCCCAGTGCACCGCGTACGCGGCTCGCCCAGTGGTCGTTCACGCCGACTGCCGGCTACCACGGCCCCTGGGTGCAGCCGCGGAAGGTGCTTGCCAGGTCCCGGGGCAGGACGTCTCCTGCTCCCCCGTTCGAGATCTCCACGGAGAACCGCTTCGCCCCCCTCCGCGAGACGGGCCGCGATGTGGCGATCATAGGTGACTCCATCGTTCGCCACGTCCGCGCTGCTTCCACTAAAGGTAACAAAGTACGCACTCACTGCTTTCCCGGTGCCCGCATTAAGAATCTCTGTGCCCAGGTTCCTGCTATCCTGACCGCTGGCGAGAGCATCGGTGCCGTCGTCCTCCACGTGGGGACGAACGACACCGGGCTGCGACAGTCGGAGATCCTGAAGGAGGACTTCAGGAGCCTGATCGAGACGGTTCGTCGCACCGCGCCCACCACGCAGATCATCGTTTCTGGACCGCTACCTACCTACCGCCGAGGAAGTGAAAGGTTCAGTAGACTTTTTGCTCTGAATGAATGGCTATTAACATGGTGTAAAGAACAGAAACTGCTCTTTGCCAATAACTGGTTTCTTTTCTGGGAGCGTCCTAGGCTCTACCGTGCTGACGGGCTGCACCCCAGTCGAGCTGGAGCTGATCTGCTGTCGGACAACATCTCCAGGACGCTTCGTTCTGTCTGACTAGTAAGTAAACATTCAAAAAATCCACATTCTAGCCATATAGACCCTTCTTCATCCCACTTAATTCACAATAATGCATGTCCGGCTAACCGCATAGAAACTGTGTCTGTTCCTCGTATTATTAGACCAAGAAATAAGCGTACTGTGTGCTCTAGAAGACATCTATTAAGAATCAAACCAGAAAAAATACCAAAAAATGAAAATATAATTATCGTAAAGCTAGGTCTCCTGAATATCAGGTCACTAGCACCTAAAGCACTTATCATAAATGACATTATAACAGATAACAATCTTAATGCACTCTGTCTCACTGAAACCAGGCTGAAACAAAATGACTATATTAGTTTAAATGAAGCAACTCCTCCAGGATTCTCTTATAAGCATGAGGCTCGTCAAACTGGTCGTGGTGGTGGAGTTGCATCAATCTTTAGTGGTATTCTTAATGTTAATCAGAGAAACGGACTTATGTTTACCTCCTTTGAAGTATTGGCGCTTAATGTTATGCTTTCGGATACTATGAATAAAATGCTATCTCTCGCTTTAATCACCATATATAGACCCCCAGGACCCTATGTCAATTTTCTAAAAGAGTTTTCTGATTTTATTTCTGACCTACTAGTTAAAACTGATAAAATACTAATTGTAGGAGACTTTAACATCCACATAGATAACGCTGATGATACACTAGGGCTCGCATTTATGGATCTACTACATGCCCTTGGGATAAAGCAAAATGTTGTTGGTCCCACCCATCGTCTAAAGCATACTTTAGATCTAATTCTCTCTTATGGAATTGAGGTCATGGATGTAGAGATTATACCACAAAGCGACGATATTACGGACCACTACCTCTTACTTTACAAGCTATGTTTACCTGACATTAGCAGATCCGCACCAATACATCGCCTTAGTAGATCTATCGTTCCGTCTACCAAAGAGGAATTCGCAAATAACTTGCCTAATCTTTCTTTATTTCGAAATGCACCTGCAAATGCAAATGACCTCGATGTAATAACTAGCAGCATGGATGCCATCTTTACTAGCACACTAAATACTGTGGCACCCATCAAATTAAAAAAGACTAGAGAAGATAAAACTACATCATGGTATAACAGTCATACGCGCGCTCTCAAAACAGCAACCCGTGCCTTGGAACGTAAATGGAAAAAAACTAATTTAGAGGTCTTTAGAATTGCGTACAAAGACAGTATGTCCAGCTATAGGAGGGCCCTCAAATCCGCCAGGGCTGAGCACCTCCGTAAACTGATAGAAAATAACCATAACAATCCTAGATTTCTATTTAACACCATTGCTAAATTAACAAACAATCGGTCATCGCTGGAACAAAATATCACACCGCAAATGAGTAGCGAAGACTTTATGAATTTTTTCAGTGATAAAATAGAAGGCTTTAGACAAAAAATAGATGTTAAAATCTCTGTACAGCCTTATACTTCAGATCCAGTAAACATTCCACTGAACCAAATTAGCCTACAGTGCTTCGAGAACATAGAACAGGAAGAGCTAGACAAAATTATAAATAGTTCTAAACCAGCTACGAGTATGCTAGACCCAATTCCAACAAAATTACTGAAAGAATTGCTACCTGTAATAGGAGAACCTCTTCTTAACGTTATCAACTCTTCTTTGTCATTAGGACATGTTCCAAACTCTTTCAAGATCGCTGTTATTAAGCCTATTATTAAGAAACCACAACTGGACCCCTGCAACTTAGCTAATTATAGGCCTATTTCAAATCTTCCATTTATGTCTAAAATACTAGAAAAAGTTGTTTCTGCCCAATTATGCTCCTTTCTGCAGATGAACAATGCTTTTGAGGTGTTCCAGTCAGGTTTCAGGCCTCATCACAGTACAGAAACCGCATTAGTGAAAATAACCAACGATTTACTATTAGCTGCTGACCAAGGGTGCATCTCGCTGTTAGTCCTGCTAGATCTTAGTGCCGCATTTGACACAATTGACCACAATATCCTCATAAATCGCTTAAACTCTACAGGTGTCCAGGGAACGGCTTTACAATGGTTCAAGTCATACTTAACTAATCGTTACCAGTTTGTGAATATTAATGGACAACCTTCACAAGTCAGCCCAGTTAAGTATGGGGTGCCTCAAGGATCAGTTTTAGGACCTTTGTTGTTTACAATTTACATGCTGCCCCTGGGAGACATTATTAGAAGACACGGTATCAGCTTTCACTGTTATGCTGATGATACTCAATTATATATTTCTACTAAACCTGACGAGACGTCTAAACTATCAAAACTAACTGAGTGTATTAAAGATGTTAAAAACTGGATGACCAACAACTTCCTTCTCTTAAACTCAGACAAAACTGAACTATTACTTATAGGACCTAAATCCTGTACACAGCAGATCGCACAACTCGACCTGCAACTAGAGGGATGCAGAGTTAGCATTAGCTCTACTGTTAAAGATCTGGGTGTCATATTAGACAGCAATTTAACTTTTGAAAGCCATATCTCCCATATCACAAAAACTGCATTCTTTCATCTGAGAAATATTGCTAAGCTACGAAGTATGCTATCCATCTCAGATGCAGAAAAGTTAGTTCATGCTTTTATGACTTCCAGGCTGGATTACTGTAATGCTCTGCTCGCTGGTTGCCCAGCCTCCTCTATTAACAAACTTCAGCTAGTACAAAATGCAGCCGCCAGAGTTCTTACCAGGTCTAGAAAATATGATCATATCACCCCAATTTTATCCTCGTTACACTGGCTGCCTGTTAAGTTTCGTATTGAGTTCAAAATATTACTTCTTACATATAAAGCATTAAATAATCTAGCTCCTGTTTATCTAACCAACCTTCTGTCTCGCTACAATTCAACCCGCTCTCTAAGATCTCAAAACTCAGGGCTTCTAGTAGTACCCAGAATAGCAAAATCAAATAAAGGGGGTCGAGCCTTCTCATTTATGGCTCCTAAACTCTGGAATAGCCTTCCTGACAATGTCCGGGGCTCAGACTCACTCTCACAGTTCAAAACTAGATTAAAGACCTATCTTTTTAGTAAAGCATACACTCAATACATCACTTAGCGGTATGATGCACGAATGTGCTCCACGCATCCCCTTTATATACACTATGAACTGCAGCTACGCTAATTATTTTCTTTGTTCTCTTTTCCAACTGGGGATACTCTTCCCGAGGCCCCCAGAGACTATGCAGCGCCACGGATGCGATCCAAGACCCGTGACGAGACGATCCCAAGGCTCCTTAACCCTGGACCAGGCTGTATCCTGAGCAGCTGCTTGGCGGAGTAGCAAGCAAGAGACGGATTCCTGTGACCCTCCAAGGACAGACGAGCCTCGAGTTCTCCAGCCTCCAGCGACTAGACTGCAGCTAGAGCTGCGCACCGATGGATTACTCTTCAGTGTTTGAACTCTAAGTAGTGAATATTAAACAACACTGAACTGAACTGAACTCAGCTATATACTAGCTAATAATTTACTAGCTAATAACTAAACTGACATTTTCAATTTACTATAACCTTCTATGTGAAGCTGCTTTGACACAATCCACATTGTAAAAGCGCTATACAAATAAAGGTGAATTGAATTGAATTGAATTGAAAATGAATGAAATAAATCTTGCACTGGGTGACACGGTGGCGCAGTGGGTAGCACGATCACCTGACAGCAATAAGATCGCTGGTTTGAGTCTCGGCGCGGTCAGGTGACATTTCTTTGTGGAGTTTGCATGTTCTCCCCGTGTTCGTGTGGGTTTCCCCCATAAGTCCAAAGACGTGGCATAGGTGAATTGGGTAAGTTAAATTGTCAGTAGTGTATGTGTGTGAATTAGTGTGTATAGGTGTATGGGTTGCAGCTGGAAGGGCATCCGCTGTGTAAATAAAACACATGCTGAATAAGTTGGGGGTTCATTCCACTGTGGCAACCCCTAATGAATAAAGAAAATAAAGCCAAAAGGAAAATGAATGAATGAATGAATCTTTTACTGTAAAAGAAACTACATTCTGCTGAGGGTAAGTAAATTACTTGAAATACTAAATACATGTGTGCCTGCTGCATTAAAAATAGGAACGAGTGTAGCAGAAAATGAAAATCTATTTCGGTTCCAAAAACAAAAGTTTCAAAAGAGTCCAAACTAAAGCTCAGCTGCTGCAGATGAATGTCTTGCTTTAGCAGTCAGAGCCCCTCTATTTATGGCTTCATTTAAACATCCAGAGACGGTGTATTTACATTTCTGCCATTCTTGTACGTCTAGAGCTATGGCCGTGTCCTAACACCATCTCCATCGGTCGAGTGCTTAACAGCGCAGCAGCAGCAGCAGTCTCGGCCGACTGTCACAGAATGAATAATAAATTATAAACTTTCCACCGCAGTAATAACAGCCTCGCCATCCGCTGGAGTGACACAGAAAACTCCAGAGAAAAGGAGTCGAGGAAATCCTGGAGAACTTCACCCCGGCACCATGCATTACCTGCTCAGATCTTTCCGTCAGTTATGAATTAATCTCTGTGCTGTCTCTACCTGGCTTTCATTTCATTCCTCCCTGTTGTGTGTCAGTGCCTGTTAAACTTGAAGTCCATCCTCCCTCTCTCGCTGTCGGTCTTCCTCTTTTTCTCAGCTTGGAGAGTTCAGGGTCAGATCCACTGTTTGCAGTGACTTTCACACAAGCAGAACTGGGTCTGGCTCTCGGAGGGACTGGGCTGAAAGGCAGCCTTTGTCTGGGAGAGGAGAAGTGTTCACATCTGGCTGGGATGATGGAGGGCTGCTCGCATTGCTGTCTGGCTTTGCTGAAGCCCACAAACTATGGCTTTAATAGAGAGAGAGGGAGAGAGAGAAGCCTCCCCCCCGTTCTTTCTTTAAAACCCTGGAGGTTGTGAGGATTTGGCAATACTTCTGAGCAGCGATGGGTTAATTGTTCGCTCTGCTGTCTTGTGGTGGCTTTTTTCTTGACGTGCCCCTGGATTCCTGTGATCCGAGAGAGTGGAAATGCTTTTCATCGCCATTCAGTGGCTTTTTTTCTGTTTTAGAATAGTCGACTTGTGCCAGATCAGAGGGTTAGTGCAAGTTCATAATCATTAAAGACCGCGTGCGTGCCAGAGAGTGTGGTTATTAAGGCCATTTTTTTTTCTACAGCGGCATTAATGCATGGAAAATTTTCTTCCCTTTATCGCCCCAAACACTTCTCACCCTCATGAGACCCAACAGCACAGTTGCCTGTCTCACACTTTTCTCTGACCTTTAAAGTGTCCTTCAGGCTCTGTAAATACTCTTTTCCCCACACAACACACTTCTCATCTCAAAAGCCTAACCTGAAAACTGAGGTTTTCCCTATAGGCCTGCTTTTTGTGTGTGTTAGAGCCCAGACTTTGATTTGGATCTAAGAAAAGCAAGTACACAGGTACCTCAAAAAATACTCAAGTATGCCTCTTCATGTGCAGAAATGCAGAAATCTGCATCAATACAATGGCTTTATAATAAATTTTCTGTATTAGTTTGACTTTTTCTTCTCGGAGGAACCAAAAGTCATAATTGTGAGATGTAAGCTCAGATGTGCTAAATACAGAAATACATACAAAAATAATTATAGATTATTATAAATAAATACTAATAATAATAAAATCCAAGACTCTAGCCAATATTTTCTTGTGAGTCTCTAGCTTTTTGTCTCATAATTGCAAGATATAAACTGGCAATTGCAGGTTGGCAACTCACAACATTGAGAAAAAAGGTTGAAAATGCTGAGAAAAATATTTGTGAGATATAAACAAAATAATTTTGTACATATTTTTTTGCTGATAACAACCAGTCTCTAATACACTGTCAACATGAACATGGGTATTTTCATAAAAATTGCACTTTTCTTTTTGTGCAGTTTCGCTGTTTGTTCACACAAAAACAAAGTATGCAACATAGGCTCATTCTGTAAAAGTAGCCCTATATACATTTCTAGAGATCACGAATTATGTAGCCAGAAGTATGTATGGCTGCATTTCGTCTTTAAAACAAATGCTACAGGGCGGTAAGACACTGTTCCTTTTTTCGCTTTCCAGCTGACCACTTACCTCCATTTGGATGGCTTTCCCGCTGTTACCAGTTTGAGTCCGGCAAAGAACGGTTCCAGAAAGCAGGTGAGACAAAAACAAAAGCCAAAAAAATTAAATAAACAAGTAAATAACAGGGTAAGAATGTGGTAAAATATGAAAGTGTGGTAAAAAATGACGGGGGCTTTTTCTGGATTGCTTTTGAAAATTTTTTAGGTGGGTCAATCAGTGCTTTTAAAAAACCATCGGTTGGGTTTAGGGAAGGAGAAGGGTTGGTCAACCGATTAGTCAGTCAGTTAGTGGAAAGCAGTCTTTGGTGGATTTACACGAGAAGAGCAGGCGCGAACAGCACTCGCAAGATAAATTTGAGATCTCAAAAAGCATACACAGTGGCCTCTGGTGGATTCGCGAAAACAAAAACTGCACAAAAAATTATAATAAAAATAAAAAATTACCTCCTGGGATGTGTTTGGCGCTCCTCAGAAAAGTATACAGAGATACTTATCCATAATGAGCCTGGGTTCTCATGAAAATCCTCCAGAGGCCACTTTCGACTGACTGACCAACCGACCGACTGACCGATACCCCCACCCACCCACCAGCCTCCTTCCATATACCCAACTGATTGTGTTTTAAAAAGCCACAATTGACCCGCCCACCGCCTTCCCTAAATCCAACCGATAGAGTTTTCAAAAGCAATCTAGAAAAAGAAAAGCCCTCGTGGCCACCTGATTTTTACCACATTTTCAGATCTTACTACTTTCTCACCCTGTTATTTACTTGTTTATTTAATTTGGCTTTTGTTTATCTAACCTGCTTTCTGGAATTGTTCTTCACCAGACTTGAACCCTGTCTTTGCGGTTAACTTTCAAGTCATCTAAAGTTTGCCAATGTACACGGCAAGCCACTGGGCAAACTGGTAACAGTGGAAAAGCCATCAACACAGAGGTAAGCGGTCAGCTGGTAGCTACAATAGTTATAGCCGGCAGCTGGCTCTCTGCAACTCTCACAGGGTCACCCACTGAAGCCAAGCAGGGCTGTGCCCGGTCAGTACCTGGATGAGAGACCACATGGGAAAGCTGGGTTGCTGCCTGGAAGTGGTGTTAGTGAGGCCAGCAGGGGGCACCCAACCTGCGGTCTGTGTGGGTCCTAATGCCCCAGTATAGTGACGGGGACTCTATACTGCTCAGTGAGCACCGTCTTTCGGATGAGACATCAAACCGAGGTCCTGACTCTCTGTGGTCGTTAAAAATCCCAGGATGTTCTTTGAAAAAGAGTAGGGGTTTAACCCCGGCATCCTGGCCAGATCAGGCCTCCGTCCATCATGGCCTCCTAACCATCCCATATCATAATTGGTTTCATCACTCTGTCTCCTCTCCACCAATTAGCTGGTGTGTGGTGTGTGGTCTGGTGCAAAAATGGCTGCCGTCGCGTCACCCAGGTGGATGCTGCACACTGGTGGTGGATGAGGAGATTCTCACCCATTGTGTAAAGCGCTTTGAGTGCCCAGAAATGCGCTATATAAATGTAAGAAATTATTATTAATTACAATAGAAGAACAGAAGTAGTTGGTGGCGCCCCGTAGCATTCATTTTAAGACGTACCTCTGGCTATATAATTTGCACTCTCCAGAAATGCATATGGGGCTATGTATTCACAATGAGCCTGTGTTGTTTTTTGAGTTTTCATGTGGACAGAGATTTTTTTTGAAAGTGGGGAAAACTCTGTTCATAAAAATAACCATGTACGTGTGAACATGGCCTGAGCCAAATTATTTTAAAATACACCTTTCAAAGGTTAACAAATCAACCCTTTTTTAAAATTATATTAATTATCATTAAAATTTCTTTCAATACATACTACATTTTATGCTAATATGAAGGAATAATATCTTATAATATTTGTACAGAATACAGTATATATATTTTTATTGTACCAAAATCACTTTGAATGTAACATTAACAGATCAATGCATCCGGTACTTGCTTTTGCCAGACCAGGAAAACTCCTGTAGAGTTCAAACTGACAAGCTTCAAGCAAATGTGACAGCAGGAAAATATTCCACAGGCAGCACTTTGTGGCTTGCATCCCCCACTAATGTCTCAAATGCGCAATTATATCTTTCAGCAAAATCATTGATGTATGCAAGACTCAGAAGACCTTACATTAGAGGTTAATGGCCCATGCAAGAAGGCGAGGGTAGGTGAACGCGAGTATGTATTTTAATTGGAATATAAAGTGACAGTTGCAGCAGAAATGTAAAGCCACCTTACACCGTTCTGGAGTGACTGAAGGTGCATCTCTCCATTTAAAAGCAAAACAGAGTAAATAAAGAGTGACAGAGAGCCTAAAGCCTGAGACCCTCTCATTAATTGGTGCATGAAATCAGAGCTTCTCTTATGAAAGGGAAATTGTCAGTTCATCGCATAACAAGAGACAGGTGGACAGGTCTGTCAGTGACAGGATCAAGAGGAAGTAGCGTGTTTGCTTTTTCCCTTTCCATTCGATTTATTTTTCCAATTCTCTTTTCTATTTCTTTATTTAAAATTTAATTTTCTGTTTATATAGTTTAAAAAGGCCGTATTATACATTAAAAACAGGTCATATTTTGGTATTGGGGGTCTCCAACAACAGGCTGATATGCATGCAAGGTCAAAAAACACTTTCGCTGTCTTATAATATGCATTTATTTTTACCTAATTATCCCATCGACTCCCATATGAATTGTTCAGCGATTCCTTTGTTTCCAAACCCCTCCTTAGTGTGATGCTAATCTGCGCTGATTGAACCGATGATCCAGTGTGTTGTGATTGGTCGACATCATTCAGCGCGAGAGAATGTCCACCATGGCTTATGAACATTGAAATAGTCAGAGTGCATAGTGTATGCGTGAGCATACCTGCCAACACTCCCGTTTTTCCCAGAAGTCGCGTGTATTTCAGAACCATCTAATGTTGTTTAACGTCGAATCTAACCCCCGGGGGGACAGGGGGTTTCAAATTTTCATGGGTTTACGTGCGCACAAATGGGCGGGGCTTAAGTTTCATATCCGCGTCACGCCAAAATAACTAAAAACTCGTCATCAAGACAATTTATTTGAACCACTATGAGTCGATTATTTTATAGATGAATCAATAGTTTTACACACTGTGCACTTTCAGATTTAAGCCTTAGCTGGATATTTCAATTCACTTAGAGTTGTGTTACAGCATGCAAGCTCATTTTCAAAAACCCATAACAGGGGCTCTTTAACCTTTCCAGTTCCATTCTATGTCCACTTTTCCCTTACCCGTTTTCATCTTTTTCTGTTTCCTATTTTTCTATTTCTATTTGTATACGCAATAACTTTAGCATTTTTTCCCCTTTCTTTACAATATATTTGAAGAGTTCAGAAAAAAAGCTACTAAATGCCATCTGAAAATGTTTTCTAAACTTAACAACTTAGCTTTTTAGGCTCCGGTGTGTAGGTTCAGTATTTTATAGCAAATTTTATTTCAGTAACTTTTATGGTAAAGAATAAGTTCTTTTCATTAACTTTAAATTGAAATAACTGAACATAAACACAGGATGTTGAGAAAAATGCAAATTTTAGAAGAACATTTCAGATGGAACTTGCATCTGAAAACTTCATTTCTGTTTTTCCAAATATCCACTTCCTTTTCATTTTTCTTTCCTTTTGTTTTATATTATTATTTGCTTTGTCCTATTGTATTTCAGCTTTCATTCTCCTTTCATTCATTCTTTCCTATCACTTAATTTTTCCTTTTTCCTTCATTCAATTTCTTTTCGCTTAGTCCCTTTATTAGTCTGGGGTCGCCACAGCAGAATGAACCGGCAACTTATCCAGCATATGTTTTACACAGCAACCCATCACTGGGAAACATCCATGTACACTCATTCACGCACATACATTACAGACAATTTAGCTGAATCAATTCACCTATATCATGTTTTTAGACTTGGGGGAGAAACTGGAGCACCCGGAGGAAACCCACACGAACATAGGGAGAACATGCAAACTCCACACAGAAATGCCAACTAACCCTGCCGAGGTTCAAACCAGCAATCATCTTGCTGTGAGGTGATCGTGCTAACCACTGTGCCACTGTATCACCCCCTTTTTTCCTTTGGGCCTTGTTTATTTGCACATTTTCACTTTTCAATTTACTTTTCTTCTTACGATTTTCACATCTCTACTTCTCTTTTCTCTTTCCTTTCCTTTTCTATACATCTAAATTTTCTGTTTGCACATTTAATTTTTTACTTCTCCTTTTCTTTATTATATTTTATTTTTACATGCACTTCCTTTCTTAATTTCATAGTTTTTCAATTTCTATTTCCTGGTTAAAACGCTATACTTCCACATACATTTTCTTTACTTCTGTACTTAATTTCCAGCATTCCTTTCCTTTTTCAATTTCTTTTTTCACTATATCTTTATTTTTCACTTTTACACTTCCTTTTCCTCTTTTTTTTCCTTTGCATATTTGATCTTTTGCACTTCCGTATTTCTACTTAATTTTGGCTTTCTTTTTATTTTCATTTATTTTTGACCATTCCCATAACCCCATCCATTTTCTTAATATATTTCCTTTAAATTTTTACATTTCCATCTCCATTTCACTTTCATTCCTTCAGCTTAGTCCCTTTATTATTCAGGGGTCGCGACAGAAGAATGAACCACCAACTTATTCTGACTATGTTTTACACAGCGGATGCCCTTCCAGCTGCAACCCAGCACTGGGTAGCACCCATACACTCTCACAATCACATATACACCACGGCAGGGGTGTCCAAACTCAGTCCTGGAGGGTCGGTGTCCTGCAAAATTTAATTCCAACCCTAATTAGACATACCTGAACCAGCAGATCAAGCTCTTTGTTGGTATACTAGAAACGTCCAGGCAGGTCTGTTGAAGGAAGTTGGAACTAATATATGCAGGACACCGGCCCTCCAGGACCGAGTTTGGACACCCCTGCACTACGGTCAGTTAGTTAATTCACTTATACCGCATGTCTTTGGATTGTGGGGGAAACCAGAGCAACCAGAGGAAACCCACACCAACACGGGGAGAACATGGAAACTCCACACAGAAAAGCTAACTGGCCCGGTCCGGACTTGAACCAGCGACTTTCTTGCTGTGGGACGACAGTGCTAATCAATGTGACTTTCCTTTTCTGATTTTAATCTAAAATTCCCATACATTTTATTACTCTACTACCTACTTCTTTTTCTTTCCTGCTCTTCTTGTATTTTTCATTCCTGTCCTGCAGGGAATGGTCTGTGTGCATGTACTGGGTCAGATTCAAACAAAGCCAAATTTGGTCAGAGCTGCACAACATTTGCTTAATCCTGGAAATTCACATTTAAGCTTGTTGTAGTTTACCCGTAATCTCCCTTCATTCTCGACTTCCTTCATCTTTTAACCTCACAATGGGGAATACTACATGTTTGTAATGCTAATTTGTTCAGAATAAATATGCGAGAGAAAAAAAAAATCACAAAACTGAAAAACAAGTCCTGCAGATCCGCAAAAGCAGGGGGGTGAACGAATGAGCTTTAGAGATATTTGAGGAAAATCCCAACTTTAGTCACAGCATGAGCGTGGATTGGGACAAAGACCAGCGGCACCACACACAAAGCCTAGCAGCACACGCGGTCAACTTCACAGCAACAAGGCCAGAGTCAAGGTCAGAAACTAGCCTTTATGGAATATTCATTGACCAGATATCATTACTACGCTGCATAATACAATGCCAGGGCAAAATCTGAAGGGGCTGTGAAAACATTGATTACATGTATGATGAATTATTGAATCTTTGTACGTTTCCCTGTAGGCCTGGATGCATGAGCTTGAGCAAAATCCAATAAAAACTGAATAGCGTCCCACAAGCTCTGGTCTTTTCCCTCAGCTAATGGCTTCAAGGCAGAACTACTCGTCTCTGACCCTCCGGAGAAACCACAGAACAGAAGACAAATGTGCTTCAAGTCCAAAAGGCGGCAAAACCAAGGAGTCTGAAATCTAATAAGCCAGCCAGATCTGAGGAGTGATGGAGTAGGTAGAGGCACGGTGCTATCATTCAGAAAAAAAGAGTGGGAAGAGAAAAAGGATAGAGTGAGAAGGAAAAAGGGGGCAGGTTAAAAGAGCTTCCAAATACTTGGCCCCATTAATGTTTAACAAAACACAGTAATGAGGATAGAGCAGACCTCAAAGGCACACAGAGACATGAAGATGAAATATTTACTGAAGCCAGTGCTGTGTTTTCACTGCACTTTGAGTGATTGTCGGCCATGTTTTATTCATGCGCTATTGTTTATGTGGCTGTGACTGAGACTTCAGCGGAGAGGAAGATCACCACTCACAAACCGACAGCTAATTATCCTCACATCTCTCTCTCGCTCTCTTTCTAGTGCGCACTGAGAGCGAGAGCACTGTGCATGTAAGTGAGCTGCTTGTTGTGATTTGGTGATTTCTCTATTTTGATTTGATTTTTCCCCACTCAATCAAGTGCCATCAGTTGCTTCTTGTTTCTTTTCTCTCATTGCATCTGTCTGTCTGTCTGTCTGTCCGTCTGTCTGCCTTTTGTTTTTGTCTGTCTTTCATAAAAGATGCCTCTTATGTACAATATAAGACCGAATTTGATCAACCACAAAGGTGAACTATTTATTAAAAATCAATCAACCAACCAATCAATCAATCAATCAATCAATCAATCAATCAATCAATCAATCAA
>CAIGQQ010038995.1:1780628-1793640 GCA_903798035.1 Danio albolineatus
AGTCAGTCAGTCAGTCAGTCAACAAACCAATCAATCAACCTGTCAGTAAGTCAGTCAGTCAGTCAGTCAGTCAACCAATCAATCAATCAACCAACCAAAAGTAATTCAAATTTTCATCCTGGCTTTTCTATGCTATAAATGTTGGCTTTTATTTTGACAGTGATTTTTCATTTTGAAGCTCCCGAAGGAGCCTTAATTTGTTGTCAAACTAACCCATACTCCACTGGGGGGTTAATGCATGTCTTATGAAGTGGACCGATGTGTTTTTGAAACAAACGTATTACAAAAAAAAATATTCACTGTGTTCCAGGGGAAGCCAAATGCACATTTTGCATGGCTGACATATATGATGTAAGAGTAATATACTGTATAACATCTTACAGTAAAGACAAGCCAACTAGTATTCTTGAAATTCATCTTCTGTGGTGAACAAACTGTGTGGTAAGTGGTTCCCGTGCGAAAGTGAGTAAAGTGAGTGAATTCATTCATTCATTCATACATTCGTTAATTTTTCAGCTCAGCCCCTTTATTAATCTGGGGTCACCTCAACTTATCCAGCATATGTTTTATGCAGCAGATGCCCTTCCAGCTGCAACCCATCACTTGGAAACATCCATACACTCTCATTCACACACTTACACTACGGCCAATTTAGCTTACCCAATTTACCTACAGCACGTCTTCAGACTTGTGGGGGAAACTGGAGCAAACGGAGGATAACAGTCTTCATTGATTCCAGATCTGCTTGTAATGTGTGAATGTACTTGTTTGTGTGAAAATGGGGGACGGAAGGCTGTTTTTGTAGCTGAAAACTGCATCAAACTTTGTAAGTACATTGGATTTTCAATAATGTTAGTACTGGCACAGTGTAAAAACGTTATAGTGTATATATCATCATACCTGCCAACGCTCCCGTTTTTCCCGGGAGTCTCCCGTATTTCACATCCATCTCCCACCACCCTCCCGGTTTGTTATTTCTCCCAGGAAACTCTCGTAATTTGTACGTCCCAATGCAGTTTCAAAAAAGCACTTTGTTCATATTCGTCAAGTTGCCAGATCTTGAATGAAGTTTATTACCTCTCACAATTGATGCAATATTCAAATCTTGTAACATATTTTACCTCAATCTGGCAACATACTCTACAACTTTGGTGCGCTGTTGATTTCTGCGCAGGAGGTTGATGCGGGACTTGAATGGTGGCAGTCGCACAAGCAGCTGCATCAGTAGTAATACACGATAGAAGAAAAGAGTCAGGTTGTGCTTCGGCAAAGAAAAAATATATACATGTAAATTTATCAGCAGCTGGACGGAAGAATTCAAGTTTTTGTCTAGAAGCCACCTAGACGACGCCCACACTTTCTGCAAAGTTTGTCGTATTGATTTTAATGTCGGACACGGTGGGGAAAAACTACATTACTCAGCATGTGAAATCACAACAGCACATTCGTGCAGCTGAGGCACAGAAGGGCACAACGAGCCCGATAAAACATAAAAAAAATTATATGAGAAAATCATTTTGATAATGATTTTCCCCCCTTTTATGATCTCTCGGAATTTCAAAACCAAATGTTGGCAGGTATGTATATCATGTATCTTTCATATGGTGTTCCAAAAATATTCATTCACTCATTTTCTTGTTGGCTTAGTCCCTTTATTAATCCGAGGTCGCGACAGCAAAATGATCCGCCAACTTATCCGCCATTTGTTTTACGCAGCGGATGCCCTTCCAGCCGCAACCCATCTCTGGGAAACATCCACACATTCTCATTCACACACATAAACTACAGACAATTTTGCTTACCCAATTCACCTGTACCGCATCTTTGGACTTGTGGGGGAAACTGGAGCACCCGGAGCACCCGGAGGAAACCCACGCAACCACGGGGAGAACATGCAAACTCCACACAGAAATGCCAACTGACCTAGCCGGGGCTCGAACCAGTGACCTTCTTGCTGTGAGGCGAACGTGCTACTCACTACGCCATCGTGGCACCATTCCAAAAATATATAATTGTATAAAGCATAAAATATTATATTTTCAAAAATATTTTGCTGGTTTTTACACTTTGCTGGACTAAACACTTAAAACCAGGACTGCGCTATTATATTTATTCAAGTCTAGTGCACTTAACTTTTTCTTTCGCTTTGTGTCTATCTTTGTAATTCTTATTGCTGCTGGTTTCTGAAAGCTCCCAAACTAATTTCATTGCACTATTATTAAAATGACTATAAAATTTCTTTATCATTATCTTTTGTGAACATTTTATGATCCAAACTTTGTAAACTCTGAACTCCATGCCGAGTAATATGATATGCATTTGTGTTCCCTTAATTGACAACATCTGCTGCCGTGTTTTAGGCTATACAGTAAACCATCCTTACGACAAGACTTCGGCGCTCGGGCATCCACGCATCCTCTAGAGAGACAAAGCAAATGAGGAGAGGAAATCAAAATGTTGCAAACTTTAATCCAAGTCTCCTTGATCTACACCAACCACATCGACCTCCCCCCGAAAAAATCAATGGAAGAATGACTAATAGGCTCTTAGAGTTGCCTGATATTTCCTGATACATTAACATTTACACACAGAAGCACTCTTGCGCTCGCATACACCTGTCGGTACTGGTTTTTGCCTCTCTTCTGAGCTGTCTAATGGGCCTTTAATTGATTGAGTAAATCTGACTGGATAATAAATCACAAACTTAAGGAGAACCCCGTGTCTCCGACATCCGTTAGTGCACTGGAATATTGCTCCGACATGGTTAGCATTGATTTGACCTGTTTTAAGTTGGCGGTAAAGCTCACGGTGACATAGCTTTAATAACCTCACACTCATATTCGCATCAGGCCATTGCTCCTCTCTAAAAATGATTGCCTCTCAAATCAAATCAAGAAAGAGTTTTGTTCATACCTTTCCGGAACGCTTCTTCTCCCCCCCACCGCCTTGCGCTCAGCTTTCATCATTAATCATTTCAAGATGCCTGTGCATATGATTATGTGTTTGATGATGCCGTTTGGTGTAGACAGAGCTTCTGTTCCACATGAGGGTCACGCTGTATCACATCAGTGCTTTTTTAGCATGTTTAATCAAAGGCCAGACAAGCTGCTTTTCCTAATGCGGTGTGAAGACTTAAGCACACACACACTGACAGAGGTAAGTGTGTAGGAAGGCTGAGATGAGCTGAAGATAACTAAAGCAGATCCATAGATGTGGAACATCAGAAATCTGCTGCTCACGCGAACATCAAAGGAGCATAATTGAAAATTACATGACTCCCTCTCTGCCTTTGCATTCTTCTTGAGCGTGAAGAAAGAAGATACTATACATGTATCTGTGTCTGTCGAGCCCCTGGGCCAGAAACTAAGCACGTCCACAGAGAGCTTTTTAAAAAAAGCGGTGTGACTAAGTGTATGCTTGCGAGCCCTGCAGTGGTGTGTATGCTCCCGGCAGCGGCACCTGAGTGCAGGTGTGTGGAAGCGCAGAGTCCCCTAGGTGTTCTCAATGTGTTCTTCAAGGAACGAGGGTTGGGAACTTAATAAGCGCGCCATAAAATACCACAATTTGAAAGGCTATGCTCTTCTGTCATGCTTTTTTTCTCTCTTTTGCACACACAGGACGCAGATGTATTTGGATTTCAGCGCTTGAGAAGCCACAACCTTTTTAAACTACTCATGGTAACAAAAGTTTAAATGCTGCAGCCAGGTAGCTGTTTCAAAAGAATAAACGTTTATTATTACTAAATGGATGAATAAAAATGCATTTCCATTATTACCAAGGTGATATAACACAAAAGATCTTTGATACAAGTTATTTCAAATGAAACATTAAACGCATGATTAATCAATTGATGTGAGGGTTGCTTTCTGTGCTTGTACCTAACAGTATTCGTACCTAACAGCACTCGTTGCAGAGAGTTGGAAACTGCATTAATGCAATGAATGAATGGTTAGAAAGATGGATGTATGAAGGGACGGATGGATGGTTGAATGAATAAACAAATGAATGAATGAATGGATGGATCGATGAACGGGTGGATGGGTGAATGAATGAACAAATGAATGAATGAACAGACGGACAGACGGACGAATGGTCGGATTTATAGGTGAATAAATGAACAAATCGTTAGATGGATAGATGGATGGATGGACAGATGAATTGACGGATGGATGAATGAATAAATAAACGGACGGACGGACGGACGGACGGATGAACAAACGAATGAATGGACAGATGGATGGGTGAATAAATGCTCCAATCAATTAATTAATGGATAGATGGATGGAATGATGGATGGATAGAATGATGGATGGACGGATGAATGGGTGAATAAATTAAATTAGTGAATGGATGGATTGATGGATGGATAGATCAATGAATGGATGGACAGACAGACAAATAAATGAATGAATGAATGAATGAATGGATGGAAGGATGGATGGATGGATGGATGGATGGATGGATGGATGGATGGATGGATGGATGGATGGATGGATGGATGGATGGATGGATGGATGGGTGGACGGACGGACAGAGGGACAGGCAGATGGATGAATGAATGGATGAACGGCTGGATGAATGGATGGTAGGGTGAATGAATGAACAAATCAATGAATGAATGAATAGATGGATGGGCAGATTGATGGGTGAATGAATGAATAGATGAATGGATGGCTGGACAGATGAATGAACAAATGAATGAATGAATGAATGAATGAATGAACAGACAGATGGATGGGTGAATAAATGATCCAATCAATGAATTGGATAGATGGATAGATGGAAGGATGAATGAATGAACAAATGAATGGACAGATGGATGGATGGAATGATGGATGGACGAATGAATGGGTGAATAAATTAACAAATAAATGAATGAATGGATGGATTGATGGATAAATAGATGACAGACGAATGAATGAATGAATGAATGAATGAATGAATGAATGAATGAATGAATGAATGGGTGTATGGATGGATGGATGGATGGATGGACGGAGGGACAGACAGATGGATGAATGGATTGATGAATGGATGGATGAATGGATGGCTAGGCAAATGAATGAACGAATGAACGAAAGAACGAAAGAATGAATGCTTGAATGAATGGATGAACGAATGGGAGAATGATTGAACAAATGAATAAATGAATGAATGAATGAACGAATGAATGAATGACTGACTGAATGAACTAAAATAATTATAATAACATGTATAACAACAATATAATAAGAATAATAATTATATAACAATGAATTCAACCGTTTTTAATAGTACTGCAGTGAACTCATCATCTCTATATATTAATGAACACCTAAATGCCATGCAGGAAATATCAGACCATCTCTGCATATGAGAGAGAGAGTGGAGGCATTTAGGAGAGAGCTGGATGACTGCCTCAGATCACTCAGGCAATACCTTGGGCAACAGAGTACCTTGTTACTGAAAAAGCTACATTATTGAACTACTGTTACTCTACCATTGTTGGACTAAAATGTATGAATTTCATCACTGCAGTACACACAGTAACAAATTATCAAACCAAGTGCAAATAAATGATGCAAGAGCTTAGCCTTTTCATGGCCATTTTTGTAAGTTTAACAAGCAGAAACTGTCAAAATTCATTATTTTTATTACCACTTTTAACAGTACACTGAAGATGATACAGTCTAATTAAAGTGTGCACTTTTTTATTGAAATGAACGCTACTTTGCATGTAACGTCACCATTCACACATTATTAAGCAACATATGTGTGTTGTGACATTTTTGCAAAAAAAAATAAAAAATTACATTCTAACATGCTTTGTGGCAGTTTCAAAGTAAAATAGCAAGTGCAATTTTGTAATAACTAGACAACTCATTGCCAACAGTAGTTTGTTCTGTAGCCAATCAAAAATACTCTAATATTAACTTCAGATTAAATATTAACTTCAGATACTAAAACTGCTTTTATTACAGTTAAACAAAAAGAAACACATATATATATATATATATATATATTAGGGCTGTCATAATTAGCGTGTTAACGCACACGATTGATTGATTGATTTGAAATATTTAACGCATTTAACACAGTGGCAGTTTTTTTTTTAATTTCCTGTTGTGGCCGACGTGTGTTCAGGGCCGGCACGTCCATAGAGGCGACCTAGACGGCCTCCTTGGGCGGCAGAATAGTGAGCGACCTCACGTTTATCCGCGAACCGGTCACTTTCTTTTTCACTTTTGGGTTGAGGGCGGCGTGATCACCGTTCGCCTAGAGCACCAGTTCAGCTTGCTCCGGCCCTTAAGAACCGTAGTTGTGCATGGTGATTTGAAGGGAGTGCGCTGTACTGCGTGCTCTTTCTCTCTCTCTCTCTCTCTCTCTCTCTCTCTCTCTCTGTGTGTGTGCGTGCGTGCGAGCGGTGTGTTGTCACCCAATAATGTCAATAGACTGAACTGTCTTAGCAACTGACTACATGTTCTCAACTCGCAATACAACTTTACAATGAATACAATTGTTTGTATTCAACACTTTATTATTTTTATTATTTTCTTCCAATTTCCATATTTGCAATGCCTGTATTTTGGATTTTTTTGTAGTTCACTTTGATTGATTGTTTTAAAATTCAAATGGCACTTACATGCCTGTGTTTTTATTTCTGTAATAAATACAGCTTTTCGTGATTAATCATGATCAACCACAAAAAAAGTGTGATTAATTAGTTATTTTTTTTTATAAATTGACCGCCCTAATATATATATATATGATACACAAAGTATTCTGGAAAAAAACTAATAATCTTTCCTTTGATTTTATATGATACAAAAAAGTTATTAGTTTCAGAATCAAGCAAAATGGGTGGAAAGTGTTTAAATGTTTCTTAGAAAATTGCTTCTTAGCTATAAGGATCTAAATCAGGGGTCACCAATCTCGGTCCTGGAGAGCCGGTGTCCTGCAGGGATTAGCTCCAGCTTGCCTTACCACACCTGCCTGGATGTTTCAAGTATACCTAGGCTGTTTCTCAATATGTGTAACGTCATCATCATCCGCCGAAGTTCAGTTCCAATTCTCAAGACTGCAAGAACGGAGGACGCGTGAAAGTTCCTGGATGTGTTTTTGAGCACCGAACTCGCTCTGAATTTCCAGAAGTTATTGCGACTGGAGGTGGGAAGCGCAGCATTTTGTATAGATTCATTATTAAAGTTCAGAGATCTAACTTATTTACCCCACGAGTTTCCCTAAATGAGACGGTGAAAGTAAACATTACCATAAAAATCTTAATAAAGGCATAAACACATTAAGGGTGTCTATTTGTTGAAATTCGGTTTTAAAATCTGTTTTATTTGTGTTGTGCAACGTATATTTATAATGTCTTTATGCAGAGTATATATTGTGAAACACGGGAAAACAATAAATCGATGTATGAATGCTGTAAAGTTTAAATAATTTTCGGTTAAAGATGATTTTTTTTTTTTAAAGATCTCTAAACTGAGGGCTTCTGGTAATATTCAGAATAGCAAAGTCCACTAAAGGAGGTTGATGCCTCTCATATATGGCTTCTTAACTCTGAAATAACCTTCCTGATAGTGTCAGAAGCTCACTTTCTCAGCTTAAAACTCCCATCCTGAGACCTTTAGATTGGGGACCTGTGAAGAGATAATGCCAACCCTACGAGGCCTTGAACTATGTGGGAGTGAGTTTTATTTATCACTTATTATTTACAATTATAAAGTGTGCAAAAAGAAAAACAAGTTGTTGGTATGTCACTGCCTCCAGTAAATTCTATTTATATGAATGTTTCAGAAGATTTCCAAAAATGTTGGTAGCGGCATGTTTTTTCCCAGGGAGCCCTGCATGGGGAGTTTTTATGTGTGGCTTAAGAGTCCAAATACTTTTTTTGGAGCCACTATAAATCCATGCAATATAACATGCTGCGCTTCTTTCACTTTTCACTCTCTTTTCACTCAGCGTCTTCATTTCTCCAGCAGTGACCCCAATTATTTGTGGTGCAAAAACTGAGCGTTTGGAGGTCTTTGAAGCAGCCCCTGTGCTCATTGAAGGCAAACAGCACAATGCACTCACGAATGATGAGGTGGCATCACTGTTTAAAAGCAGCCAGGAGCGGGATGTTCAGAGTATACCAGCATAAGATGAGCATTACAATAGCCTGGAGACGGCAGGCTCTGCATTATTCAACAGTACAGGAAATATGCTTCAGGTTTACAGCAACAGCAAGAGACACTGATAATACCAAAACACACGCGCTCACACACACAACACACACACACACACACACACACACACACACACACGTACATTTGTATTGATAGTTTACAGAGACTTTCAATTGGCGTAATGTATTTTATACATTAAAAACTGCTTAATATATGCTCTTACCCCACCCACACCCTTAAATCCAACCCTCACAGGAAACCTATGGCAACAATTGAAAGTCAAAAGACCCTGTTAAGTATGATTTAAGCATTTCGAATTATAAGGACACTAGGCATGTCATCATAAACCACTATAATAGACTACAATTATTTTATCTTGCTTACACTGGCTGCTTGTTAAGCTATGTATTAATCATAAAATATTGCTTCCTACCTATAAGCCTCTAAATAGTCTAGCTCTTGTTAATCTAACCAACCTTATGTCTCGGTAAAATCCCACCTGCTCCTTACGATCTCTAAACTCAGGGGATTCTGGTAGTACCTAGAATAGCAAAGTCCACTAAAGGAGGTCAGTGCCTCTGATTATGGCTCCTAAACTCTGGAATAGTCTTCCTGATAGTGTCAGAAGCTCACTTTCTCAGTAAAAACTCCCATCCTGAGGCCTCTAGACTGAGGAATGCCACTCCATAATATCCAAGACTTGTAAAGAGATGATGCCAACCCTACGAGGACATGAAGAGATGTTTAGGCATGTCATCATAAACCACTGTAATAGACTACAACCATTTTATCTTCCTTATACTGGCTGCTTGTTAAGCTATGTATTGATCATAAAATATTGCTTCATACCTATAAGGCTCTAAATAGTCTAGCTCTTGTTAATCTAACCAACCTTATGTCTCGGTAAAATCCCACCTGCTCTTTAAGATCTCTAAACTCAGGGCTTCTGGTAGTATCCATAATAGCAAAGTCCACTAAAGGAGGTCGATGCCTCTTATTATGGCTCCTAAACTCTAGAATAGTCTTCCTGATAGTGTCAGAAGCTCACTTTCTCAGTTTAAAACTCCCATCCTGAGGCCTCTAGATTGGGGAATGCCACTCCATAAGATCCAAGACTTGTAAAGAGATGATGCCAACCCTACAAGGACATGAAGAGATGGCTAGGTATGTCATTAGGCATGTCATCATAAACCACTGTAAAAGACTACAGCTATTTAATCTTCCCTACACTGGCTGCCCTTTAAGTTCCATATTGATTATAAAATATTGCCTTTTACCTACAGTATAAGGCTCTAAATAGTCTAGCTCTTGTTAATCTAACCAACCTTATGTCTCGGTAAAATCCCACCAGCTCTTTAAGATCTCTAAACTCAGGGGATTCTGGTAGTACCCAGAAGAGCAAAGTCCACTAAAGGAGGTTGATGCCTCTCATTATGGCTCCTAAACTCTGGAATAGCCTTCCTAAAAGTGTCAGAAGCTCACTTTCTCAGTTTAAAACTCCCATCCTGAGGCCTCTAGATTGGGGAATTCCACTCCATCAGATCCAAGACCTGTGAAGAGATGATGCCAACCCTACGAGGACATGAAGAGATATTTAGGTATGTCATTAGGCATGTCATCATAAACCACTGTAATAGACTACAACTATTTTATCCTCCTTACACAGGCTGCCTTTTAAGTTCCATAATGATTATAAAATATTGATTCTTACCTAAAGTATAAGGCTCTAAATAGTCTAGCTCTTGTTTATCTAACCAACCTTTTGTCTCTGTAAAATCCCACCTGCTCTTTAAGATCTCTAAACTCAGGGTTTCTGGTAGAGCCCAGAATAGCAAAGTCCGCTAAAAGAGGTCGATGCCCTTTATTTATGGCTCCTAAAATCTGGAATAGCCTATCTAATAATGTCAGAATGTTTAAAACTCCCATCCTGAGGCCTCTAGATTGGAGTTCCACTCGTATAGATCCAAGACCTCTGAAGAGATGATGCCAACCCTACAAGGCCTTGAAGAGATGAGCTAGGTGGAAGTGAGTTTTATTTGTGAATATTATTATTTGTTGATGCTAACCATAGAACACCATGAAGAGATGATGCCAACCATCCGCGATCTTTGAGGACGTTTATATACTGCCAACTCTTTACACAACTCTTTAGCTTTTTTTTATTTTGACTGTCATGTAATGATGTGCACCTTTTCTGAAGTTGCTTCGGAACAATAATTATTTTGAAAAGCGATATACATGTAAACTTAAATTGAAATGTCATATCCATGTCAATATAAAAAAAATAATAATAATAAAAATAAAACCGTCTTTATAAATCACTAAAACCAGCACACACTCAAGGAGTCATTAAAACAACAAGGTCTGATGGACAGTCTGTAAGTTTGGATGGTCAGAGTATAATGGATTGTAAAACACAGTCTATGAACAAAAACCTTAAAAATGGACAAGGCCTAAGGCTGACCTCCCCCCATCCTGTAACGTAATGTTGCTTCGATGGAAGCACATACATTTTGAAATCTGACCTCTCTCACTGACTTTCACTCACGCAGAGAGAAAATGAACAATGATAGACCTGTGGGCGCCCATGTGATCTCTTTATAAAGCCTTCAATTCATCCTTTAACCCTGTACATGAGCACTCAAGGTGAAAGAGAGAGGTCCTCGCACTAAGAACGGCCCTTTCAAGCAACCCTTGTGATCATTTCGTTAATGATAAAAGAGTTCTTCCTCCAAGCGATCTTTCAACTGATCATTGTATACACACTCGCATCCCCCTGAGAACAGTGAGAATGAGTGAGAAACAGACACAAAGCTCTAAAGATCAAACAGAAAAATGGTGCCGCTCTAATGTCTAGCCTTTAAACAATGGATGAACCGGGATGAGCACTCTAGGCGCTGTTAACATCACCAGCAGGTTTCTCTATGAACATTGTGGGGGGAATTCAATACGAGCGGGCAGCATTGGTTCAACTAAAGGAATTATGCAAATCGAATCACGCTCACAAAATATGTGCTTGACTCAATGCTTATTTTATAAAGACTGTACAGCAGGAATCAGCTCTTCAATAACTGAAGGTGCACTCAGGATATTCAGTTATAAAGCTCTTCACAATCATTTAATCAGGTATTGGTGAATAACTGCTGCCACGATTGATAAAAAATGTGCATAAGTATCTAAAAAAATGCCTGATTTCTGGATAGTTTTAGCTTTGTTTGACATCCATAAAGCAAAATCAAAGAAAAGGTTGTTTATTTTATGAGTTCTAACATGACAGTCGGTGACAATGTTGTAAATAAAAATACTATTTTTATTATTGCTGCCTTAAATTTTTTTGTTCAATCAGATTAAATTTTCAGCCATTTTAAGTCAGTCATTGTGACTTACATGAATCAAACAGACATAAAAAAATCAAGTTAAACATTGTATAATTTTAAATATTAAATAAGCTGATTAACTTAAAGATTAAGTTAATCAGTAACAAAACATTTGATGTCATGAATTTTTGTCATATCATTTGTTTCAGGTGTGGCTATGTGGCTACGCCTTCCTTTACATGGAAATCTAATCTGCTTCATTTGTTCTGCTCAGTCCATTGAGCTCAGTAACTTTATACACTGAGTAGGTGATTTATAGTGGAAACTGTAACTGAAAGTTATAATTAGAATTGAATTCTGGCACATTTTTATGTGTATTTATTTATTTAATTTTTTTTTTATGTAACACCATTAAGTTTGATTAAATAAAGCAATCCATTCTGATATAAACAAACATGATATTTCAGTTAGCTGAACTGCAAAGCGTATACAATCATATGGCTATTATAATATGCTTTCTTAGCGGTTGTTTTCCCACCAGTGTAATTCTAGTTGTTTGTGTGGTACATTATTCATTAAAGATTATAAATCAATAAGAAAAGTAGGGTCAATTCCAAACAACTCTTTATGTATTTAAGTTGTTGAAAAAATGCACAAAAGCACACATGATCATGTGTAATGAAGAGCCGGTATACTCGAACGTCACACACTTTGTGTTAGCCTTCTTAGTTAAATAAATTTTGTAGCTTTGGTGTTGCAGCCTTTTTGAATATATTTTTAAGTTGTTGAAATGCAAATCAAAATATCTTATTCCAAAAAACAATGTGCCTTATCCACCCAGAAATATAACAAAGTTTCAAATCACATATCTAAAATAATCACATTATTAATTCAGCAGTTGGTGACAAGTTAAATTGCACTGATGTTGCTCTTCTTGTGGCTCACAGTGAAATAACCTAGTTCTTTTTTTTCACATTAGCTATTTTGGCGAGCATGTGCAATCTGTTTGATTTTGTTACACTATATATGTAGTCGGCTCAGGCTACAATCCTCTGGAGAAGACAACAGAGCTGGACTCAAAACTGTGTCAAACCAGACCAAATGAGATCAGGACCTTTAGTGCAAACAAAATGAATTTTGTTTTCAACTGGTAAACATTTGTCATGCCAAAGTAATAGGTTTAATTTCCAGGGAACAACATCATGCTAGTAAAACATACCTTGTATCAGCTTGTGGGCTCACACAACAATATTTTGAGTTCGAGTTGTGGTGCTTTCATGTTCCTGTTCCACTCACTAATTTCCAATCTCTATCCTTAATTGTCCTGTGAAAAATAAAAATCTACACAAAACTATATAAACAGCTTTTTTGTCACACTTCACAATAAGGTTCCATAGGGTAATGTTAATGGATATATTTACTAACATGGACTAATAATGAACAATACTTTTACAACATTTATTAATGACTTTAGTGTGTAAATTAATGCAAAGTTAACAAAGATAAACAATGAAGGGTATTTTAGCAACTAACTTTATC
>CAIGQQ010038995.1:1796758-1808315 GCA_903798035.1 Danio albolineatus
AAAATAAAATAAAATAAAATAAAATAAAATAAAATAAAATAAAATAATAAATAAATAAATAAACACTACTACTACTAGTACTACTACTACTACTACTACTACTAATAATAATAATAATAATAATAATAACAATAAATAAATAAATAAATAAATAAATAAATAAATAAATGGATGAATGAATGAATGAATGAATGAATGAATGAATGAATGAATGAATTAATTAATGAACGAATGAATGAATGAATGAATGAATGAATGAATGAATGAATGAATGATACACAAAGACAAAATAAAGAGATAATTATGCAACACCAACATAAACTATAAATGTAAGACATGGATTATGACTACTTATGTAATTGACTGGTATAGGATTTGAACATTTCCTGACCTACAGCCATTTATTTTTGTGTGCTGTTCATAATGAAGTGGAGTGCAAGAGTGAAGAGTGCGTCCTATGAGCGGCAGGTCAGGCAAGTTTATTTTTCTGAAGTGAGGAACTTATTATTTCATAACACATAATTAAAATAATGATAGAAAAATGGCACTGATGAAATACTATCTGACACTAAATTAGGACAGCACTTTTTTTCCAGGCACTCTTTACTTTAACTGGGTCTGACAGAAGTGTGAACAGCTTTCACGTCTTTCAAAATACACTTGATATCACAAAAAAACAGTTTGTGACCCACTCAGAATGGCCTTGTGACCCACTTTTGCTTAAGAAACAAATTTAGAAATGTTTAAAATAGCATAATAGGGGTACTTTAAAATAGCATAATGGGTGAGTAATTAATTAAATATTATTTAGTTGCGCTATACATTTTCTAAAGCTTAAATTGGAGCAAATATATTGGTAAACAAAAGAGTGCTCAGATTACCTCAAGATTCCCTGCTATTTAAAAACAAGCTGCTGTTATTGTGACTGTTTTTTGTGGCAGATATTACCTCAACAAAGCTGCTTTACACATTCATTGTTTAGCCTGTAACTTCAGTCTGCCAACAGACGGTTTATGCACTGCAACCTGTTAGGTTTTTGTTCGTCCTTCTTCCTGTTTTCTATTTGTTTTCGAGAGAGAGCCCAAAATGGGAAACTTGGACAGACACACAAACACAATGTGGGCACATTTGTGTGTAATTAAGCCCTGCTTTGTCTTTGTGAAAGTTTTGACACAAGAGGAGATCAGGCTTTTGTCTTCTGCAGTGTCCAGGCGAATTGTCCAATGAGGACAAACTGCCTTTTGTTGCGCGCTGACATTCAGCTGGAGAGAGAGAGACAAGGAAACAAAAAAAAAAAAAAAAAAAAAGAAAGCTTGGAGTGGGCTAAACCCCTCCTTTACACAAACACACACACACACACACACACACACACATACACATTTATAGTTAAAGTAGAATAAGGGAAAAACAAGTCAATATAAGGATGCGGAAGTAAATTTAGGCTTAAATTAATAGAATTAACAGCTTAATTGGGACTTCTTATTATTTCTGAAGGATCACATGACAATGACTGGAGCTTTGCCATCACATGAATAAATTACAACTTGAAATATATTAAATTAGAAACCTATTATTGTTATGTACTATTAAATATACACATACTGTACGTATATTCCTGTATTTAGAATTTACATTTTTTTAAAAACATATTATATTATATATTATATTTTTTATATATTACTTTGTTATATTATCTATTTTATGATATTATATTAAAATATATATTTTTTAGTTTATAGAATTTTATAATAACACATTTATAATAAAATATAAGTGTGCACACATAAAATTAGTTTTTAAATTTATTCTTATTTCTCATTTTACTACAAATATACCATTATGGTATTATAAATGAAATTAAATGAAATTAAGTTAAATTATAGTTGAAGTATATTATTTATATATTATTTTTGTTAATTATATTATGGTATTATAGTAAAGTCTTACATTTGACTTTTAGATTCTTTATTAATTATATATTTAAATAGTAATTGTACAAAAATATTAGTTTTAGAATTTTTTGGGTTTTTTCCCCCTCAATTCATTATTTCAGATTTTACTAAAAAATATGCTATAATGGTATAACAAATTGGCCTTGCATTGTCCTGAAATTTTTAAATCACTCAATTCTCTTTAATATTTATAGGATAAAAAGCTTTATTGGGACTAAATGACTCAATATTATATCTGAAGGTTCATGTGACAATGACTGGAGCTTTGTCATCAAGTGAACTTAGAAATTAGAAATCAGTTACTGTTACGCACTATTAAATATATAAATCTTCCTGTATTAATGATCATATATAGTAAATGGGCAAGGTTTTTATATTTGTTCATATAATTTAACATTTTTTAATTATTACTTTTGTTATATAATTTATATTATGATATTATATGAAAAAAATGTTTTTTAATTTATATAATTTTGTGAATAGTTTTTATTTAAAATATTTTATTATGAAAATTGTATGTTTTTTAATAAAATATTTCTCATTTTACTAAAAAAATATACCATAATGGTATTACAATTTAAATTAAATCAATAGTATATTATTTATATAGTATTATTGTTATGTTAATTATATTAATTTTATATTTAAATGTTAATTGGAATTTTATATTCTTTATCTAGTTTTAATTATTTATTTGAATAGTAATTGTGCAAAAATAATATTAGTTTTAAAGTTTTTAGTTTTTTTTCAGTTCCTTATTTCTCATTTCATTTTACTACAAATATGCCATAATGGCATAACAAATTGGCCTCGCTTTGTTCTGAAATATTAAAATCAAGATAACTGCAAAAAAAAAAAGAAAAAGTTTAACACTCAATTCTCTCAAATTTGACAGCATTTTTTCCACCAAATATTAATTTGTTACCTGATCTAATGTGAAAACATTGCTATTGTGTTGTCTAAAAATATAATATAAGCGCGTCTGAATGGGCAACACAGTGGCTCAGTGGTTAGCCCTGTCACCTCACAGCAAGTAGGTCTCTGGTTCAAATCCCGGCTGGGTCAGTTGGCATTTCGTTGTGGAGTTTGCATGTTCTTCCCATGTTGGCGTGGGTTTCCTCCGGGTGCTCCGGTTCCCCCCTCAAGTCCAAAGACATGCGCTATAGGTGAAGTGAATTAACTAAATTGGTCGTAGTGTGTGTGTGTGAATGAGAGTGTATGGATGTTTCCTAGTACTGGGAACAGCAGTTGGAAGGGCATCCGCTGTGTAAAACATATGCTGGACAAGTTGGCGGTTCATTCCGCTGTGGTGACCCCTAATGAATAAAGGAGCTAAGCCGAAAAAAAATGAATGAATTAATGAATGAATGAACATGTCTGAAAACATGGCACCTTCTCATTATTTATATACATTTTGCAAACAAAAATGCTCAATTTCTCAAAGCACTTCTTACGTCGCTCTGAATGCATCTACTAAAATCCTAAGATGTAAATGTAATCCATTTAGCCTACAGTTCACAGCTTGCCAGAGTCTAATAAATAAGATGAATAGGAACTGGGTGTATGCGAACAAATATACAGCACAAAATGGCATGCCTGACTTGGAAAAAGCTAGCAGAATTGATTGAATCTAGCGCTGGTCGAAACACCCGCACCATGAGGTCTAAAGGAGCTCTTCACAGTTTCGCAGTAGAATAAGAACAGTTTCAGTCAAGTGCTCACCCATTGCATTAAATTCATGTCATGAAAACAGGGTCGCCATTGCCTGCTCGTTTATAGTACTTACTCTTTGCGCTTGTCTCGGTGTGAATTCATGAGCACGAGCACTCAAGCGAACATATTCGTTGTGTTTGTGTGTGTGTGTGTGTGTGTGAGTGTCAGGCCTGCGAGGCTGAGTGTGATAGAGTTGTCAAGTAACAGAAGAGAGGGTGGCAAAGCTGCTCTCAGCGACGCTAGAAGAGCAAAGAACAGCATGTCATTTCATCTTTTCATTTTTTCTCTCCTTCTTTCATTTCAGCCCTTGTTTTTCTCCACTCATGTGGCTGTTAGACGGCAGTAGTCAGAAGACAGAGTCCACTGAAGGCTCTAGAAAGTGTACGCGTGTGGCGTGGGCTGACGCAGATGTCTACACTTGTGAGAAAACAAATGAAATATTCGCTTGGAGTAGGCATACGTCGATTTTTCTTGTGATAATTTTATCAGGATATACAGTATTATCACAACATTGACATAAGCTGAAAGAAATTATTGTGCATAAATGTTCACAGTAATTCTGAAATTAAACTGCAAACAGATTATCATAAAGTACTAGGGGTAACACTGTACAATAACATCAAAGCGAAAGTTCAGCAAAAAGATCAACACTGGTTCCGAATGGTGCTGGGCACGTTCCTTTACACCAAAAGACATTTTTTGAGCTGTTGACAGTTATATATGTGTCCCACGCTGCTATAAACACTATTAGGACACATATATTTAACTAAAAAGTAAAAACGGGTTGTTTTTGCGTTATTTCGAGCTAATTCGTTCTTCTGGTTTAAAATGAATTTTTGAAGCTGCGTCACGCCGATGAGATCCTTGCCTGTATTCCAGCGTGGAGAGTGGACGTCTGTACCGGCCAGTACATTGTGATGTCTCTGAGTGTGCAGCATTAATTCATGAGAAAGACTTGGTTTAAACCAATCAGCATGCTCTATTGTAAATGAGGCGCAAATTCAGTAATAGTCACGATAGCCTCGAAGACTGTTTTTACCTGTTGCAGTGTTCAGACGGCTGAGAGACGCCACGTTGTGTTGCAAAAACAAGTGAAAGAACAAGAATTATTTGGAGACACAGGTCGTCAGTGTTGTGTTTATGTGCTGCAACGAAGGTTTTGCTCATTCGCTGCTGAAGATTGTGGGCATGTACAGCGGTTTGATATGAATTTGTAGCTCAATTGTTAGCGTTTCTTGTTGTTTACATCCCTTTTTACATCCTCGTTACAACATACCATTAACGCTAGAAACTGCATGTAATTGATCGATTTTAACAAATAAAAACACTTACAGGTTGTGGCTCATGATCCACAGCTTCAACGGTTTGGAGGAGTTTTTAGCTGAATCCACTGAACTGGGAGAGATTCTGGAAGTTCTCCTTTGTCAAATGCTAGCTATATATATTTTTACAATTCTCTGGAACATAATTAAAATTAAATTGCAAGCACTTCTGTCTTTGTGTCGTGTCCTTTTGGAAGCCCAAATACAGAAACTGAAATAGCAGCGTTTGGATGGCATTTTAGCTTTCTCTGCTATAATAGTACAGCGCCTCTGGTTTTCGCCACAGTCCAAAGACATGTGGTATAGGGAAATTGAATAAACTAAATTGGCCATAGTGTGTGTGAATGAGAGTGTGTAAGGGTGTTTCCCACTATTGGGTTGCGGCTGGAAAGGCATCCGCTGAGTAAAACATGCTGGAACAGTTGGTGGTTCATTCAGCTGTGGCGACCCCTGATAAGTAGGGGTGAAATGAATAAATGAATGAAGTTCAAGTTGATTAAACATAAAACTAAGTTTGTTTAAAATTATGTTGTTGAACAAAAAAGTGTGTTGAATAAAACTGCCAAACAGATCACATAAAACACTATCAATGAAAAATAAATTGCAGACAGCCCAAAATACGTTGTGTAGAGTTGTAAATAATTAACATTATAGTAAAAGTATTTTTTTTAAAGTTGAACAAGGGTAACTTTTCTGAAATTAGTGATAGAAGTTTAAGAGTTTAAAGAAAATGGTACCAAAATATTTTCTTGATTATTATGTTTTAGTTAGTGAGGTACACTGTCATTCTACAAGAGCAAGTAGCAGGGATATTTATCCTTGTAGATTTTGTGTGAATCAGTTAGAAATTCTTTTTTGGTGTACTAGCTTTGTTGCTTGGAATGTTTTGCCTAGGAGTTTTAAAGAGATTTAATTTGAGAGATGGGAAATTTAAAAAAAAATGGTTGTTTTACATTTGAAGTTGAGGATTTCTGTTGTGCTGAGTGGCTGAGCTGATGATATTTGCACTCCATTCATGATTTGCTCGTTCATTTTTTAAAGAATATCAAGGACCACAATGGAAATAAGCCGGTGGCTTTTTTGTGTATTTTGTCCTTGACAGTTTTTAAAATATGTATGAATTAGTATAACTGGTCTTGTTTGTATATTTTTGTTAACATTGTCAAGTAAAATCAAATCAAATCAAAATCTTTGTCTGTCAAAACGTAAACAGAGCTAGAATTTATTTGTAATATTATATTTTGTATTTTATCAAGACTGTCAAGCAGGCCAAATACCACTAAAACAGTTTGTCTATAGGCCAGATTAACATGAAAATGTACTCCATCAAGTCTTCAAGCATTTGGTGCTGTGATGAAAACGTCAGTGAAAACGAGAATCTAACATACCTAAAAATCATGCTATAAGTTTCAATAATAATGAATCATTGACGGTCTAGCCTGGAGTTGCTCGCTAATCACCATTCTTGACACCACCGCCATCTTCACCTACTACAAACATCATCAAATGAGCTTCGGAGATCATCTTCAATGTATTAAGAAAAAACGAATCTAGCCTCTGGTATTGTTTGTGCTTTTTTAGCCTCTTTCTCAAGACATAATGACCCCTCCTTGTGTCCAGGAGGGGAACGTAGCATCTCCGTTTGGTTCATTGTCTTGTTTTGTTTGTATTCTAATGAGCTACTGTATCTTAATGCAGACGAAGACGCGACACAGACAAAAACAAAAGCGTGAAAAGGGAAATGTAGGGCAGGCCTCAGTCGGGCCGTGTCTGACCCTGTGCTCGCCGCAAGCAAGAGTTACACAGTCCAATCAACCCTTTGGCCTTACGCATACATTAGCATTTTAATGAGGCCCGTCTGTCCTTCCCTCCTTCAAGGAAATGACTAACCTCCACGCGCTTTCATTAAGATTAAACTCAGCGCTTGACTTTCTGTGCGTTCAAGATGCGGTTTGGAAATTCGTTATTTAGGAGACAATACACAAAGGATTTGCGATGCTAATATATGTACAGTTTGTTTCAGCATGAAGTCTTATTTTTTGGTAACATTATCACAATATTATGTGAAACTCATTGAATTAAATGGCTTAAAACATTTAAAATGTAATGGTTAGACTCCAAGTGTATGAACTATTTATTATTTATTTAAAAAATATACATAACTAAAACAAATAGATAATTACATAATTAAGACAGTAAACAACAACAACAACAACAACAACAACTACTATTATTATTATTATTATGATTATTATTATTATTATTATTATTATTATCATCATCACTATTATTATTATATTCAAAACTAATAATTTGTTATTATTATTATTATTATTATTATTATTATTATTAGTATTGTTGTTGTTGTTGTTGTTGTTGTTGTTGTTATTATTATTAGTATTATTATTATTATTATTATTATTATATTCAAAACTAATAACTTTTTATTATTATTATTATTATTATTTTTATTATTATTATTATTTTATTATTATTATTATTATTATTATTATTATTATTATTATATTCAAAACTAATAACTTGTTATTATTATTATTATTATTATTATTATTATTATTATTATTATTATTGTTATCATCATTATCATTATCATTATTATTATTATAATTATATTCAAAACTAATAACTTGTTATCATTATTATTATTATTTTTTATTACTACTATTACATTATTATTGTTATAATATAAATATTACTGATCTGAGGAAATATTTATTATCACAGTTGTTAAAGGTATGATGTTTCTTTTAGTCTAATCACCATTCTAGACACCCCCGCCATCTTCATCTTCTACAAACATCATCAAATGAACTTGGGATATCATCTTCAATGTATTAAGAAAAAGAAAAAAAATTATATAGGGCAACATGGTGGTTCAGTGGTTAGCACTGTCGCATCACAGCAAGAAGGTTTCCTCCGAGTGCTCCGGCTTCCTCCATAGTCTAAAGACATGCACTATACTGTAGGTGAACTGAATAAACTAAATTGGCTGTAGTGTATGTGTGTTAATGACTGTGGGTTGCAGCTGGAAGGGTATCCGCTGTGTAAAACATTTGTTAGATAAGTTAGTGGTTCATTCCGCTGTGGTGACCCCTGATGAATAACGAAACTAAGCCTAACAGGAGAAAAAAGCAAATATAGCCTCTGGTATTGTGCTTTTTCACCTGGTTGTTTTGTCTGGAAACTATATTTTTCAGCATTGTTTGATTCAAAGGATCAATGTTTATTTAATTTTTATTTTTGCATTTTTAACAATGCAAAACTCTTCACTTTTTGACCATTGCAAAGTTTTTAGATTTTTTAATTGATGGAATGTAATTGGGTCAAAGATGAGACGTCCCATTTTGGTGTCTGCATCAAATAAAATTTTCAAAAGTGATTTTCTATACACAGAGAGCATACTAAATGAAAGTAAAGTGTCTACTTTGTCAAAATGTCAAAATATGGTTTAAATAATGTTCCATCTTTATTCAGCATGACAGAAAACTTTTACTTTAAACTTTAAACTTTTTGTGACCATTATATTATATTATATTATATTATATTATATTATATTATATTAAAGTATATTAAAGTATATTAAAGTATATTAAAGTATATTATATTATATTATATTATATTATATTATATTATATTATATTATATTATTCATTCATTCATTTTCTTTTCGGCTTAGTCCCTTTATTAATGTCGCCACAGCGGAATGAACCGCCAACTTATCCGGCATTTGTTTTACGCAGCGGATGCCCTTCCAGCCACAACCCATCTCTGGGAAATATATTATATTATATTATATTATATTATATTATATTGTATTGTATTGTATTGTATTGTATTGTATTGTATTGTATTGTATTGTATTGTATTGTATTGTATTGTATTGTATTGTATTGTATTGTATTATATTATATTATATTATATTATATTATATTATATTATATTATATTATATTAGAGGCGACATGGTTGCTCAGTGGTTAGCAATGTCGCCTCACAGCAAGAAAGTCATTGGTTTGGGTCTCAGCTGGGCCAGCTGCCATTTCTATGTGGAGTTTACATGTTCTTCCGTGTTTGTGTGGTTGCTCCAGTTTCCCACACAGTGCAAAGACATGCATTATAGGTGAATTGCATAAGCTAAAATGGCCATAGTGTATGTGTGTGCATTTGAGTGTGTATGGATGTTTCCCAGTACTGGGTTGCAGCATCCACTATGTAAAATATATGCTGAACAAGTTGGCGCTTGCGACACCTGATGACTAAAGGGACTAAAGGCTGATTTATACTTCTGCGTCAAGCGCACATGTATGCTCCGACGCAGCCTTTGTGTAGCATAGCAAAGGTAACTACATGTCTCAATGATGTGTAGCGCAAGCTCTGTGATTGGTCGGCTTGGTAGTGCTGACGAGTTTGGGTGGGACCGAGAGCCACGCAAACCCATAAGAGAGAGTATTTGTGTCTAGTCCTGTGAAGGAGCTCCAGGTGGAAAGTTTTTTTGTGTGTGTTTACTTTATGGTTAAAATTGTTGCTTGTCCGCCCGTTCCCACCTCTGAATGAGCAAGTTTGAGCCACTGGTACATTAAGGAAGCGTTCAGTCAAACAAAACACCAGTGAAGAATTAGACACAGAGGAACATAATAACTGCTAGCTAGCATTTCGGAAGTGTTATTGCAGAGCAACACAAACAGCATGCAGAAGTATAAATGCAATGCGCAAGGCCACATGGGTCATGGCGATCACTCAACGCAGAAGCACAAATCAGCCTGAAGCCAAAGGAAAATTAATGAACAATTATTATATTATTATAAAGTTGGTGGTTCATTCCGCTGTGGTGACCCCAGATTAATAAAGGGACCAAGCCGAAAAGAAAATGAATGAATAAATGAATGTATTATACTGTATTTTTGACTTCAACTTCTTGTTTACAAACGGGAAAATCAGTGACGATGTTTAAATATTTAAAATGTCAATTCATAGGTCGTAGTGTAGCCTGAATTAATTGAGTATGATTCTTGTTCTAAATGTTCCGTATTATATATATATTTCCAGATTTTATGGTTAATAAATTACTGTTACACTTAATGACATATTAGGTGTCTTCAGTAAACCATGGCATACAGTTAGAATAGTCATTAGTTGTTGTTTGTTTTAACTAATAAAAATTTTTTTTATCAAAACATGTGAATAAAATTTTATCAAAAGAAATAAATATATGTATCATATAGTAAAAATAAATAAATAAATAAGGGCGCCACGGTGGCGTTGTGAGTAGCACGTTCGCCTCATAGCAAGAAGGTCGCTGGTTCAAGCCTCGGCTGGGTCAGTTGGCATTTCTGTGTGGAGTTTGCATGTTCTCCTCGTGGTTGCGTGGGTTTCCTCCGGGTGCTCCGGTTTCCCCCACAAGTCCAAAGACATGTGGTATAGGTGAATTGGGTAGGCTAAATTGTCTCTAGTGTATGAATGTGAATGAGTATGTATGGATGTTTCCCAGAGATGGGTTGCAGCTGGAAGGGCATCCGCTGCGTAAAACAAAATGCTGGAAAAGTTGGCAGTTCATTGCGCTGTGGCGACCCCGGATTAATAAAGGGACTAAGCCGAAAAGAAAATGAATGAATAAATAAATAAATAAATAAATAAATAAATAAATAAATAAATAAATAAATAAATAAATGTGAAAACATTGTAATATATCAAAAAATAAAAGCTCTGTTGACTTTTACTGTTTAGATGCTTAAAATCCTCATTTCGTCTCTGACTCCTCTGCACACATACAACCCCTATATATGTCCTGATGGCATGTCGAAATGTTTTACATGCTGCATATGGCAGATTTACAAGGCATCCAAAACTTCATAAACCCTTCAGGAAAAGTCTCTCAACAGTTGCTTGTAATTTTACACGACATTCCACAAGGACAGCGGCCAGTCTTTGTCTATTCCTAATATATTCACCATGTCTGCACAGAGCAGGAATGCTGTAAATCAACAAGAGCCTTCCCTAAAGCATAATAACACTCAGCTGAGACATTTACAAATTCGCCTGACTATAACCATTATAAACACACACTTAAACAACAGGCATGCTAATGGTGACACTACTCTGAGAGCTGTAGGGTAAGTGACATACACACTACTGGTCCAAATTTTTTATTCTATATTGTTTTTAAAAGAGGCTTATCATGCTTAAAGTTCTGTTTATTTTATTAAAAACACCGTAAAATGTATTTCAGACATGTTACTATAATTAAAAAGAATCATTTAGTTTAATTTAGTTTACTTATTTCTGTCATTCAAATCTGAATTTTCAGCATCATACTATTTACTAATTATTTATTAATAATGATTCTTATAATTACGAATCTTGTGAATAAATCATATGAATCCAGATTCATATTTTTGTGGAAACTGATACATTTGACTTTTTAGGATTATTTGATGAAAAGATTCAGTAGCTCTCTAAAATACAAAATTTATTTAAACTAAACCACAGAAATTATGTAAACGTACTATTATTATTATTATTATTATTATTATTATTATTATTATTATTATTA
>CAIGQQ010038995.1:1811377-1826976 GCA_903798035.1 Danio albolineatus
TAATAATAATAATAATAATAATAATAATAATAATAATAATAATAATGCTAAACTAGAGCTTTTATTTTAGTGCAAAACTTTCTAAATAAAAGCTTAATTCTGAAGCAAGTAACAACATTTTAATCTACTCACCAAAGTTGATTTTTCCTTGCATTTGGTGTAACGTGAATGTTACACTGATGGTATATACATATAAGCTAAACTAAATGAAACTCTTGCAAAATCCATAATGCATTAAAGCTCTTTTTGGGGGATCAGACCGTCTGCTAAAAGCCTTAACATGTAACAGTAATAAATTTAAACCATCTTTCACGGTTGTCAGTTTGTAATGAACAGTTCTGGGAGTTAAATGTGAGCTAAGCACAGCGCGGGTCAACATAACTATATCATAAGGTCTAAAAGGAGAGCTTCAGAGTTCTGCAGGAAATGAAGAAAAGTTAAATCACGTTGTGTTATGGCCAGATCATTTATAGCCCTTCACGAGTTTACACTATCAGTCTCATTGTGGTATTCTGGGTGAGATGTGAAGCAGAAAAGCACAGAAAAGAGTAGACAGTTAATGAACTCAATCCGTATTATATTATCAATATTAAATCCACCAAATGTTATAAACATCACTGAATTATACTTTGTTAAAATTTAGCAACATAACAAAATATTTCACACAAACTTCATCCATAAGCATTCTCTAAAAGTAATGTTTTAGGGCTCGAAAACATCTGTGTTGTGCAAAACCGCCAATAAACGGTTTGACACTAAATAAACAAGAAAAAAAAAAAACTGTAACACAATTATTTTAAGATTTTAATAGTGTGCCTCACACAGGTCAGTTAATTTATTGCACTTAATTTGAATTTATTGCACTGTTATTGCAGATTGAATCAAATTAATTTCTTTTTTGAACTTTAATTTATTGCATATTATCGAAATAACAATAATTTTAGGGTATAAAATTGCCTATAAATGTATCTTCCGGTACAGATAAATTTATTACTTGGACATATCAAGTTTTTCTTGCAATTTGATGAAGATTTTAATGCTTGACCTCGGCATTCAAACATGTTTTACTGTGATTTCTATTGTGATGTTCCTGTACATTCAGTTCACTAATACAATTTTTTCCACATGACCTGAGTGCACCATTAAACAAAACACCAGGCTTGGTTTGATATCCACAAAAACCCATGCATTCAGATTATAAACAATATCTGTATCAATGCCTACAATCACATTAACATACAGTGCATCCGGAGAGTATTCATAGTGCTTCGAATTGTTTTTTATATTACAACCTTATTCCAAAACGGATTAAATTCATTTATTTCCTCAAACCTCTACACGCAATACCCCAGAATGACAATGTGAAAAAAGATTTTTTGAAATTGTTGCAAATTCATTAAAAATAAAAAACCTGAAAAATCCCATGTACATAACTATTCACAGCCTTTGCTCAATACTTTGTTGATGCACCTTTGGCAGCATTTACAGCCTCATGTCTTTTTGAATATGATGCCATAAGCTCTGCACACCTGTCTTTGAGAATTTTTCCTCTTTGCAGTAGCTCTCCAGCTCTATCAGGTTGGATGTGAAGTGACGGTGTACAGCCATTTTCAGATCTCCCCAGAGATGTTCAATAGGATTCAGCTCTGGGCTCTGGCTGGGCCACTCATGGCCATTGTTGTCGTGAAGCCACTTCATTGATGTTTTAGTGGTGTGCTTTGGGTCTGACATTCACTCCAAAGAGTTCAATTTTAGTCTCATTAGACCAGAGAATGTTGTTTCTGATGGTCTGATAGTCCTTCAGATGCCTTTTCGCAAATTCCAGGCTAAGGAGTGGCTTTAGAATGTACCTGAGCTTAATTTAGAGCTTCACGGCAAAGGCTGTGAATACTTATCTTCATCTGATTTTTCAGTTTTTTTTTTTTTTTTAATACATTTGCAACAATTAAAAAAAACAAAAATCACATTGTCATTATAGGGTATTCATTCAATCATTCATTTTCTTGTTGCCTTAGTCCCTTTATTAATCCGGGGTCGCCATAGCAGAATCAACCGCCAACTTATCCAGCATATTTTTAACGCAGTGGATGCCCTTCTAGCCGCAACCCATCTCTGGGAAACATCCATTCACACACATTCCCACTCATACACTACGGACACTTTAGCCTACCCAATTTACCTATACCGGGGAAACCGGAGCACCTGGAGGAAACCCACGCAACCACGGGGAGAACATGCAAACTCCACACAGAATTGCCAAGTGACCCAGCCGAGGCTCGAACCAGCGACCTTCTTGCTGTGAGGCGAACGTGCTACTCACTATGCCACCGTGGCGCCATTATGGGGTATTGTGTGTAGAATTTTGTGGAAAAAACGAATTTAATCCATTTTGGAATATAAGGCTGTAATATAAAAAAATGTGGAAAAAGTGAAGCACTATGAATACTTTCCGAATGCACTGTTCCATATGTTTCAATGGCATATGGATTAACTAACTGACTAACTCTAACTTTACATAGTTCAAATTATTTAACAAAATATATAAATGCTCCCCATAGCACAGACAAATCTCTAACTAAATCTATTATATGTGAAATACTTCTCATTTACAGCACTGCATTTTATATTTTCTTCTTAGGCAAAAAACACATTAGTCCTGCAGACCTGTACAGTAATAAACTTATATTTGCTAAGACACCAGTGTCATCATATTTTCCTGTATTTTTCAGTAGCAGCTCAAGACATTTCTGTTGAAATTCTCCCAAGGCCAAATTACCAGAGTAACGACATCCACATTCATTTCACACTGCATGCCAATGAACATCTCAATTGGACTTCTCTGAAGAAACTATTGGAGAAACAAAGTTGATCATTTGAATATATCATAATATCGGCCTTCTTAGACATGATAGGGTTGTAAAGTGTTTTTAGCACAGCCTTGTTTGCTAGTACTTTTTGCTGTAGCCCTAAGAAACGGGGCCAACAAAACTACTGAAGTTTATCTTCTGGGAGCTGGTGATTCCAGCATTCTCTGCTCGCCTGGAGCCTTTGTTCGATTTCTTAATTTCCTTAATGTAAGGAACGCTGATGCAATTACAAGAAAGTGTCTTCCTTTTTTTAAATCGTCCCATGTGTGCGATTTCTGACCAATAAGCGAGCGCGACCAGGGTGAGAGAGGGATGATGGGACATTAGCCTGGGGTTGTCAGGCAGAAAGCCTCTTGAAACAGTTTAAAACAGTCCAGTATCATTCACGGACTGACAGATTTCAAAAAGCGTGTGACTTTTTTCATTACATGGCCCCTCACAACCCCAAACGACGCATTTAAATATGTGACATTCAAATTCTCATTTTGCTTGGCTCTCTCCTTCTCCCTTTCTTTTTTTCGGAGCGCATGATAAAATTCTGTTTGTTTATTTTGCTCTGTTGAGGAATTGCCTATGTTCAAAGACTCTAGGCGTGTTTAATCAGCCCACACACTTCTTGGATTAAGATATACATAATTATTCTGATCATACATATGCATGAGGCAGTGCTGTTGCATTCGAACTGGGGGTCTGGATGCATGGTGTCTATAATGTCACTGTGGTTCGTTAACAATGGGGGAGAGAGAGAGGAAAAAGTGAGCAAAATAAGTAGGCAATAAAGAATTGGAGGAAGAGGGATACAGGGAGTGAAGTGTGACCCTTGCCCGAGGCATTGCTTCCTTTACAGTAATCCAACAGGCGGATAATTAGAGAGAAAAACTCGTTAAAAGGGCTGAGAGAACACACACATACGGACACACACTTGTTCATCCTCTACCAGCCCAACCAGCTGTCTGTTTCTGTGTCTTCCAACACTGGAGGGCAAGCCATATGGGACAAAGATAGTCATCCATGTTTATTAAAGCAAAAGCACACTAGCAAAACCGTCTCTGCACGGTGTAACTGAAAAGTGTGTAAATATTTTAGGAAAAGTCAATGAAGAGCATCCTTAGTGCAAATCCTTCCTGGAATTCGGAGAATAGTTTTTTCCTATGATGGTTTTTCCCTGATTTTATTGCATCTAGCGATGAAGCTCGTGTTCTTCTGGGCGAGTTGGGTTCAAAATGAATTGATAGTCTAAAAGTGTGTGAAAGTGTCTGAAAGTGACAGTCATTCAGATTATTTTCATAAAAAATAAAATGACAAATAATTGTATAATGCATACAGGTGACACGGTGGCGCAGTAGGTAGTGCTGTTACCTCACAACAAGAAGGTCGCTGGTTCGAACCTTGGTTGGGTCAGTTGGCACTTCTGTGTGGAGTTTGCATGTTCTCCCCCGTGTTCGCGTGGGTTTCCGCCGGGTGCTCCGGTTTCCCCTACAGTCCAAAGATATGCTGTACAGGTGAATTGGGTAGGCTAAATTGTCCATAGTGTATGTGTGTGAATGAGAGTGTATGGATGTTTCCCAGAGATGGGTTGCAGCTGGAAGGGTATCTGCTGCGTGAAACAAATGCTGGATAAGTTGGCGGTTCAATCCGCTGTGGCGACCCCAGATTAATAAAGAGACTAAGCCAAACAGAAAATAAATGAATGAATGAATGTATAATGCATAGTGTTCCACAGTTTGTAGAAGTACTGTAGATTCCAGCATGCCATGAATTCAGCATCTATAGCCCTGCTTTAATGTATACATGCTTGGTCTCATGGGATAATAAAGTGTCCTTCAGATGCACTAATAGAGTATCTAGGCTATCGCATTAGCGTGAAAGTAAAATTCCTAGCAATATTGCCCTACATTGTAAAAAATAAATCCATAAAATATACGGTAAAAAATGGCAGCTGTGGTTGCCAATACTTCACCGTTAAAAATACGGTACAAACAGTAAAAGTAATTTCTCAATTTTACAGTAAACAACCGTAATTCATTAATTTATAGAAAATTTATCTGCGTTTTGATCAACATCTACACATCTTTTGTTACACAGACAGACACGTTGACACAACCATATGCAGGTAGTGATGAGAAAGTTACATAATGAACCAATGCTCATCACAAACAACTTTTCCCACAAGTAGAAAAGTATATCAGTAAAAAAGAAGGTGCTCAGTGTCATTCACACAGCTACTAAACACCAGTACGGTGACACGCAGAAAATTTAAGTCATGAAATAAACATTGTTTATCAACATTAGATGTAACATAAATCTCGAATGTACATAACTGGTGGGGAAACAACTACGATCATTAGTAATGTCAACAAAAATCATAACAAGTAATGTGCCATGCAGGGAATTCTGGGATAGTCAATTTATGTTTATTCGCTGTATATATTAAGGATACATACTGTTAACCAGGTTACGGATTTTTACTGTTGAAATCACGGCCATTTTTTACAGTGTAGAAAACAGAATAAAATGACATGATATATCTACAGAAGACCTATGCTTTCAATAGGAAAATTGGTCACACTTTACAATAAGGTTCATTAGTTAATGTTAATTAATGTATTTACTAACATGAAAAAACAATGAACAATACATTTACTACAGTATTTGTTCATGTTAGTTAACGTTGGTTAATGAAAATACAGTTATTCATTGTTATCTCATGTTAACTCACGGTGCATTAACTAATGTTAACAAGCATGGACTTGGATGTTTATAATGCATTAGTAAATTTTTTAACTATCATTAATAAATGTTAGTAAATGCATTAACTAATGAACCTTATTGTAAAGTGTTACAAAAATATATTTTTAATTTTTGGGACAAAATGATATTGGTCAAATTCCAATCAATTTAATATGTAACGCTAAGCTAAAAATGACCCCGCTAGAACAAGAAACCGGTTAAATAGATTATAAAAAATGGTTCGTGTCAACTGTTTTACTCTAGGAGATTTTTACAATGGCCCTTATTTAAAAAAAAAAAAAAAAAAAAAGGTGGAGTGTTCCTTTAAAAGTTTCTGAACCTATTCTAGATTTTAATTGTAAAATCCAAATCAATTTAATTTTAAAATCCAAATTAATTTCCAAATGCAGACCAGGAGGGAGGTGGAGCAGAGGTGGAACAGGGGGAGGGATGGAGGTCCAGGACCACACAGCAGAGGTGTACCTGGAGCGTGGAGTTGCGATAGGCCTGGGTCATGGAGCTGGGGAGGGCCTGGAGCGTGGAGCTGTGCAGGGCCTGGGATGTGAAACTGTGGTAGGTCTGGGGGCTTTGGTTCAGCAGCAAATTCTTAATTCTGCATTTTAAACTCTACCTGCTCCAAACGTGTTGGATCTTCCTTTCTATCTACTCAACACAAAATAAGAAAATGTTGGGAACTGGTAGCTTCTGACATACAACATAGGGAAACAATCCTACCAGTTTCCCACATATTTCCATGCCTTGTTGTTTCCAACAATGCTTTCAGCAGAAAATAGAAAGGAAGATCCAACAGGTTGGGAACAAGTAGAGTTTTAATAAATGACAAATTTTGCATTCAGAATTTTCAAATGACACTTTAAGAACCTCACCTTAAGTACTACTATTTAGAATGATCTAATTTCAGACATGACCAAACACTCTGACGGAACTGGATACTGTTTAAAAATGTGGCAAAAATTAATTCAGAATTAATTAACAGTATAGTATTTGGTTTTTTAATGATTCAATGACTCATTTACAAGATTATCTGTTGCCACTTACTGGCAGTCAGCTGGCTATGAATCAGAACCGGATGTTTATTCTCCAAACATGAAACACGTTTGGTTATATTTTGGCCGATATCAGATCTGTACCTGCACATATAAGGTATTGTTTTGTTAAAAATGCAAAGTATGTAAACAGGACATTAAAAGAGGCCAGAAACACTGGAGAACAGCTGCACCAGCAGACAAAATACTATATCAGGCCATTCAAGCTCACTAGTAATGATGTACTATATATTGGAAGATAACCCTAAAAATGCTCTTGGGCGTCAAGTTTTGTTTGTCTCTGAGTGAAAGAACCATCTTAAAGGGGTGGTCCAGAGTGTATTTTTAAAGCTTGATTGTGTTTATAGAGTGCAAAGCAATGTGTGCTCATGCTTCATTTGTAAAAAAATTACATTATTTTTCATATATCTTAATTTGATTATATAAGGCTACTTCCTAGTTCCTCCAAAACCCGCCCTCATAAGACTCTGATTGGTCAGCTAACATAATGTGCTGAGATTCTCGGATCAGCTCCATGTCACCAGGAAATGTCCTGCTATAACATTACAGCACACCTGGCCACACCCCTTCACTGCGTGGGGTGCATGCTTGTTACCTGAAGGGTGTATGACAGGGCTATTCAATTGGGCTATTCTATTTGTTCCGGCCCTCCAAATATTGTGACCAAGATATCAAAAATACATTTAGTTCAGTGGAAAAACTGCCGAGTTATGAAGTGACGTGCGTCTCTGTTCAGTACAGCGCGAGCTGCAGTTGAGGGCTGCGCAGAGAGTGAGTCACCTGACATTACAGCGAGTGGAGCGAGCAGCAGAAAACATTTGGATATGATTGGAGAAAAGGCCTTTTGTACTGTCCACTGAGATCGTTAATAGAGATGCAATGATTAGCCGATTTCACTATTAACCGCGCTTTAATTCATTACGGTTAATTATTCGTAAAGGCTTCTCAACGCCGCGTTTCTGTTGCACAGAACAAAACTGCTGAAACAAAGTTATGCCAACTGCGTGCTAGTTTAAAGTTCTGAGCCTATACAGAGGCTAATACGCACACACTGGATTAACTAGCAGCAGGCCGTTCACATATTTCACTTCTTTTCTGCGCGCGAGTTCATTATTCCTAATAATGGAGACGTGCGCATATTGGGAGAGATGCGCGCACAGCTCGCAAACGGACCTCCAAGCGCACGCAGTAGAAATGATCTCACACTGTAGTGTTGAGAGTTGTGCGTGGCTTTCAGTGCTGTGCAAACAAAAGATACGTTAAACAAACTATTAAAAACTATTCAAATGATTATGTATGTATGAACGCAGATAATGACAACATAACATTAGACAAATACAATTTTTTTTTATTCTTATTTTTATTTATTTATTCATTGTCCTGTCATTTATTTTGATTGTAAAATTATCACTCTTGTTTAAATCAAAAACTTTATAATTTATTTTTAAGACCAAAGAAAGAAATGAACTATAGTTTGTCTTTTATTAATAGCTTGTGCTGTTTTTGGTCACTGAGCAGCAATAAACAACACTTTAAAATACAAGCAGTTTTCTTGTGATTTTTCGAAACTAGTGGTGTTCTGAATTTAATAAATGCATAATAAACATGATAACCGGGAAATCATGATTATTCTTCAGACTATAATCGCACAACCAAAATCTATAATCGTTGTATCCCTAATTGTTATGCAGTTCAAAAGAACATATGAATGTGTCTGAATGTAGAAGATGCCTACTTGAGCAATACACTGATTTTGCTGCTTCGAAATACAATTTTTGAATATGTTTGTAAAAAATAAAAAAAGCCGCATTGTACAATGCAGTGATGTTATGTAGTTTCAAAGTACAACATATTAACATTTTAATGTAGAAAAAGCCAACGTAGGTGTCTTAAGGAGCAAAAATACATCATATGGGCTCTTATATTGCTGTTGTGTCATATCTCTCCGGCCCCTCATTTGGGATGCTCTTCATGAACTGGCCCCCACGACAAACTAATTGAATAGCCCTGGCGTATGACATCATTAACCAGGATGTATTTTTTGTAGTCCCCAGACTTCGTTCGCTGTAGGCTTTGCTAAGCTAACTAAAAGCTAAATGTCTCCCTTTGCATTGAACTTTGAGCATCTTACATTCAGAGATGTTGTTTATGTTCACACAGCTACATTACACTTCAACTAAAGTTTAAAATATGATATCGTAATGGACCATCAAGTTTAGGTAGAAAAATAATGCATTTAAGCTTACACAGAATGTACAAACACCATTTAACATTTAAAAATTCTATATTAAATCAGACAATGTTTATTTACTGTATCATGTAGCATCTTTGAATCGTCTTTAAATACGTTAGTGATGTTGATTTCATTCTTGTTTCTTGCTTATACAGATAAAATACACATAAAAAATATAAATAAAATAACCTGCTGATCCTGTCAACCATAGAAAAATCTTGATTTGTGCCTCACTAGCGTTTGCAGCACATAAACAAAACGACACAAACTGATTTGATTATTGTTCATATGTTTTTTATGACCTTGTAAAGATAACACTGGTCTGAATAAAAACAGTTCGGACGAAATTAGAAACTTTTCACTCTGTCATAAAACTTCTTGATAACCTTCGGTGTATTTCTGAGGCACATATGTTCAGCTGAATTGCACATATATCTGATTTTAACAAGAGTCTAACAACCAGCGCAAGCAATGGCAGGAAATGACACATCATTAACCGAGCGCCTGAGCCTTGGCTTGTAAGAAAAAGTGAAGGAGAGAGAGAGAAATTTAGGAGACTGAGATGGAGAGAGGAGGCCCTCACTGGTTAGAATGGCCCGGCTGGAGATCCAATAAAAACATGGCAGCCATAGCTAATGTGATTCCTCCAGCGTGAGTCAGTGGTGTATAAATATCCAGGAAGGACCCTCTCTTCCACGCGCATACACAGTTTCTCTGTCTTTCCCTCTCAGTCTTTCGGGTATCGCAGATTCACCAGATTCACAAATCACTAAAAGGGCCTGCGTTCAAGTTTTATGGATATTTATTTGACGCTTTCATTTCCTCAGCTTTGCCGTGGATGAAATGGAAGCGAGCGTGTAATGTACACTGGGCAAATTCCTCACCGGCTTTATTGAGCCCAAATAAATTGTGTGAGTGCATTTCCCAAAGCACTACATTTCCAAAGGGACTCCCCAGAGGCTATGCAGAGTTGTTGATAGCCTGCAGATCACTGGCTGTTAACGCTCCTTTCTCTCCCTCGCTCGCAGGCGTGCACACCACGCAGGATAGAACAAACTACTAGCGAGGGCATTTGAATGGGAATACTTTGCTTAGAATTGAACATTTTTCTTTTGCAAAGCACAATAGAGAAACAGTTGATGAGGTGTTTGTTTCTTTCATTTTCCATTCACATGCAATGTATAGGTGATTGAATTTCAAGTTTCAATTATCCCGTGTTTTACTCCAATCTTATGAAGTCACATCGTAGATTTACATAATAATTTAAAGTCATTTAACCCATTTAACAAAATTATTTGATGTTATTTTAACCCTTGTGTGCTGTTTGGGATGTTTTCATCCAGACTGGGGTGATTTTGAGACTTAATTTGGCCACAACTTTCTCTGTGTTTCAGCAAATGGAATGATTTTTTGGTGACAAATCTTATTTTGACACATATTTTGGAAAAACGCTTTGAAATTAAAAAAATAAATAAATTCAACAATACACTCTGGGCAAATTTACTATCCTTTCGTTATGTTCATGTCTGTTTTTGTCCCATTGACTTCCATTATAATAACATTTTTTGATTGCAAGTGCATGTATGACACCATATAATCAAACATTTTGATTGTTGCTGGTTTTCTCTGTTGGGAAGAGGTAGCATTTGTCATTTTTACTGCAGATCATCAGTTGCAGTACAAAATAAAAGCTTTAAAATTATACAGTGCATCTGGAAAATATTCATAGTGCTTGACTTTTTCCACATTTTTTTATGTTACAGCCTTATTCCAAAATGTATTAAATTAATTAATTTCCTCAAAATTCTACACAGAATCCCCCATAATGACAATTTTAAATCCTGAAAAATCACATGTACATAAGTATTCACAGCCTTTGCTCAGTACTTTGTTGATGCACCTTTGGCAGCAGTTACAGCCTCAAGTCTTTTTGTATATGATGCCACAAGCTTGGCACACCTGTCTTTGAGAATTTTTGTCCATTCTTCTTTGCAGTACCTCTCAAGCTCTTTCAAGTTATATCGGAAGCGATGATGTACAGCCATTTTCAGATCGTCCAGAGATGTTTAATAGGATTTAGGTCTGGGCTCTGGCTGGCCCACTCAAGGACATTCACTGAGTTGTTGTGAAGCAAATCGATTGATATTTTGTTAGTGTGCTTTGGGTCATTGTCCTGCTGGAATATGAACCGTCGCCTCAGTTTGAGGTCAAGAGCACTCTGAAGCAGGTTTTTGTTCAGGATGCCTACATTGCTGCATTCATCTTTCCCTCTATCCTGACTCGTCTTCCAGTTTCTGCTGCTGAAAAACATCCCCACAGCATGATGCTGCCACCACCATGCTTTACTGTAGGCATTGTATTAGCCATGCCCAATCAACTGGATTTATCAAAGGTGAACTCCAATTAAGCTGCTGAAACATCTTAAGTATGATCAGTGGAAACAGAATGTACATGAGCTCAATTTAGAGCTTCACGGCAAAGGCTGTGAATATTTATATACATGTGATTTTTCGGGTTATTTATTTTTAATAAATTTGCTACAATTTCAAAAAATCTTTTCAATCACATTGTTATTATGGGCAGGGCTTAATTTGTGCTGGAACAAGCCGGATCCGGCACCTCTGAAATCTGATCCGGCACCTCATTTTACTGATCCCCCTCCTTACACGCAACCAGCTCCGCCCCGGGAAGCGGTAGGGGTACAAAAATAGAATTAAGATTGGGCCTTAGTTTCTATTTCAGATGGTGCACAGCGGAATGTACCGCCAACTGCCCTTCCAGCTGCAACTCAGTTCTGGGAAACCCCCACACACACTCATTTACACACACACTAAGGGTAATTTAGTTTATTCTATTCACCTATAAGACATGTTATTGGACTGTTGGGAGAAACCAGAGCACCCGGAGGAAACACACACCAACATGGGGACAACATGCAAACTCCACACAGAAATTTCTTCTTGCCCAATCGGGACTCGAACCAGCGACCTTCTTGCTGTGAGGTGACAGTGCTAACCACTCAGCCACCGTGCCACCCACATTATAAACAAACATGCACTATTAAATACCCAATTATCAATCAATATATAAGATCAATACCAAATCTTGTGTTCTAGTGTTCTAAACCTGATTGATATCATGCATGCTTTATGGATCCATTTTCATACTTTCGTGTTGCTTTTGTGTCATTTTTTGAGGTCTAAAATCCCCAGCCCTTATTCATCATAACAGCATGAGAAAAAAAACACCAATAGAGCAGTTTTTCAAAAACATCTCCTTTTATGTTCCATAGAAGAAAGTAAGTCTTATGGGTTTGGAAACAACATAAGGGGGAGTAAATGATGACAGAATTCTCATTTTTGGATGATCTATTCCTTTAACAGCCCTCTCTTTCTGTCTTTTTCTCCCTCTCTCACCCCAGAGCACTCAAACCGTGCATCCAAGCACACAAACCACGAGTAAGGGTGTTTGTTAAAGATGCAGCAACACGATCGTGCTTTGTTTTCAAATGGTCCTCTCTCTTCTGCTGTTGCAGCAAGTCGTTCTACAGTTTCCTCATGCCAAGCCATTATTTCTACTCTCCCTTGTGTTTTACTGACCTTCAGACCGACTCACCAAAGTTTCCCCCTCCTCTCTGATCAGACAGCTGCCAGCACTCACAGAATAAACTACCCTCATGCCTATAGCCCCGCATTTGTAAGTCTTTTTTGCATCCTTTTTGCAGAAAGTGCAAATGACTGTACTGCCTCAAACTTTCTTGGCCACACGGTTCTTTGGCTGTGTTCTAGCTCTCCATTTTTTTTTTTTTTTTTGGACGGATGGATTGAATTTAGTCCAGAGGCCAGTTGAAGGATCTTCAAGTCTTTCTTATTCAACACAGAGTTCCTAACACCCCCAAACACACACACACACGCGCACACATACGCACACACTCCTTCATCTCCATCCCCGCTTCAAACAAAGAGCTGCCTCATCACATTCGGTTGCTTTGAAACCACACACACACACTCTCAGCTAACCACACACACACACACACACACACACACACAAACGCATTGCATTGGTTTGCCAAAGAAAGATGGAAACATGGAAAGCAAGAGGTGGGGCAATGGAGGAAAGCCAGAGGTTAAAAGAGAACGTGTTTTTCTTTTAAGTCATGCTTTTCAGAAAACTTGGAGCGGCATTCTTGATATTTTTTCCTTCTGTTTTTCTTTTCCTCTCACCAATCCGCCCATTCTGGCGTTGGTTCTAGTCATTCTGGATCTGGCTTGATCTTAGTGTCTTTGTTAGTGCAAAATGTTGCTATTGTTGTTTCTTTTCACATTTTTCCCCCAAATAATTCTATAGGAAACTCAATAAAAATGTATTTGTTTTTATAAAGCAGTTCAATAAAAGGAAGTACATTTGTTTACTCATTCATCAATTTTCTTTTTGGCTTAGTCCCTTTATTAATCTGGAGTTGCCACAGCAGAATGAATCACCAACTTATCCAGCATATGTTTTACGCAGCAGCAACCCATCACTGGGAAACACCAATAAACTCCCATTCACACACATACACTACGGACAATTTAGCTTACCCAGTTCACCTATACCACATGTCTTTGAAATTGTGGGGAAAACCGGGGCTCCCGGAGGAAACCCATGCCCACACAAGGAAAACATGCAAACTCCAACCAGAAATGCTAACTGACCAAGCTGAGGCTCGAACCAGCGACCTTCTTGCTGTGAGGGGATCAAAAGATGCTACCATACTTAACAAATATGCCAGTCAAATTCGACATAATGGAGAGAGAAAAAAATCAATTACAATTTAAAGGGATAGTCATCATTTATGCCGGTACAAGGAAACAAATACTATGGAAGTCAATGGGTCCCAGCAACCAGCGTTTTTCAAGATGTCTTCTTTTGTGTATAACAGCTGGCAGCCAGCTCTCTGCAACTCTCACATGGTCGCCCACCACTCGGTCAGTACCTGGATAGGACACCACATGAGAAAGTTGCCGCTGAAAGTGGTGTTAGTGAGACCAGCAGGGGGTGCTCAACCTGCAGTCTGTGTGGGTCCTAATGCCCCAATATATTGAAGGGGACTCTATACTGCGGTGGTGAATGAGGAGATTCCATGTGTAAAGAGCTTTGAGTGTCCAGAAAAGGGCTATAGAAATGTAAGGGGTTATTATTATTATTATTATTATTATTATTATTATTATTATTATTATTATTATTATTATTATTATTATTATTATTTATTATCATTATTATTATTGTTATTATTATTATTATTATTATTATTATTATTATTATTATTATTAACAGAAGAAAGAACCTCAAATACATTTTGAACAAGTGAAGGGTGTGTAAACGATGATCCATTGTTGAGTCATTGTTTTGAGTCAAATGTGAAAAATGAATGATTGCCAAATCCTCTCAGTACATTTCGATGTGCACACAGCGCTTAGATTGATGATGTTCTTTGCAGTGTTGAGTATTACAACCAATTAAATGGATTTCTGTTAAGCAGTAGCCAATCAGGAGTGTTATACTATATATAGTGCTGAAATGCTCCTTAAAAAAGGGACTGTTTAACGAATCTGCCCCAGTGTGATTCATTTGCTTCTCTGTGTATGTGCACAGCTGACAGGCTGAAGCTTTTACAGACACGGGTTTCTCAGAAGATTGTCAGTCTCTGACATTGCTTCTAGGGATAAACATGACAAGAGCAGATGTACGTTCATGAATTGGCTTCTGCACTTTATCTCTTCCATGTTTTCATTTCTTTCCATGCTGAGTCCCCTGCCTGCGTTCCTTGTGCAATTCTATATTTCGCCCCCCAAATTTATTCTTTTGACATATTTGAAGATGAACAGAAAATTCCTTTTGGCATGCAAGTCTCTGTACAGCCCATGTCAGAGTCTGTTAACACTCTTGGCCCTGGATCTGTATGACTGACTGTCTTGTTTATCTCTCTACCTGTCTCTTTGTCTGTCTCCTTTTCTCTCTTGGGTGGCTGGCCATGCTGACTCTGTCCAGTCTAAGCATTAGAAGCACAGTCTAACAGCTGCTTTCAATTATTTTTTCCTTCCCGTGATCCGGCACCGTTGACCAGCTCTCCCTCTCTCCCCTATTCAGCTTTCCCTCTTAAACTTGCAGCTAATCTAATCGTCGCTGGACAATACCACTCATCTCCTGCATCCCCCATGTCAACTACTACATATTCTACTTTTACAAATGGATCTGACTTAAAGCTCCAAAAGAGAATTGCAAATAACAGATCTGGTGGAAATTCCTAAAAAGTATACATACAGTGTTTGGTATAAGTAAGTACAACCCTCTCAGATCTCCCTTTTAAATTCATATTTTATAAAAGATGCTTTACAATAATATATTTATGCAAAGGCATTCGATTCGTCAGTAATAATGCCAAAATTGGAAATTAAATTAAAATTAAAATAATAAAATAAAATAAAATAAAATAAAATAAAATAAAATAAAATAAAATAAAATAAAATAAAATAAAATTTATATTTTTAATTTAATTTAATTTAATTTAATTTAATTTAATTTAATTTAATTGTAGTAGTAATTTGTAGCTATTATTATTATTATTATTATTATTATTATTATTATTATCATTATCATTATCATTATCATTTACATTATTATTATTATTATTATTATTATTATTATTATTATTATTATTAT
>CAIGQQ010038995.1:1826986-1845274 GCA_903798035.1 Danio albolineatus
ATTATTATTATTATTATTATTATTATTATTATTATTATTATTATTATCATTTAGCTGTTTGTTTATTTGTTTGTTCATTTGTTTGTTTGTTTATTTTTTTGCGATATGCTTTTTTAATAATGATCTTAAATGTAGTGTCTTTCCATTCATAAAGAGGTTAAGTGTCCAAGCTCTTATTTTAATATAGATAACTGTTTAATAAAATAGTCGTTTAAATGCACCAAAATCTATTGCTATATGCAATAAATGAATACAAATGTTGATTTTCAAAAGGGGGTGTTCTTATTTATGCAGAGCACTATATATTATTTTCTAGACAAGTGAAAGAGACATTAAATGGCTTTCTTGAGGTAAATGTAACTATTGCTTACAAGCTTTAACTGCTTTCCATGCTTAAGCTATTTTTAGCTGTACAAAACAACTTGTTATGTGTTTCATACTGCAAACTGCCATTTCTTACCATATTATCGTAATGCATTGTCTTATTATAAACACGTTTGTTTGTAGCACCAACAGTTTTTGTTTGTGTTTTGCTATTGTTCTCATCATTTCCTATTGAATCAGACATTTTCACAGAAATCAGCCTACTTTCATAATTAAAAATAAGTGGAACTCGTTTAACATACCTTTGTCTGATATTCATTCAATTCATTGTTATAACTACTAGGTGTTAGGAAAGAGGGAAAGATAGTTATTTCATGTGTTTTAACTCGTGCAGCTACTGCGATTTGTAATGTCGTATTAAAGTGCAAACACAACAATTGTTCATTCATTCATTTTCTTTTCAGCTTAGTCCCTTTATTAATCTGTGGTCACGACAGAGCAATGCATGGCGAACTTATCCAGCATATGTTTTACACAGCGAATGCCTTTCCAGCTGCAACGCATCAATGGGAAACCTCCATACACACTCATTTTCACACATACACTTCGGACAATTTTTAGCTTACCCAGTTCACCTATACAGTATGTCTTTGGACTTGTGTGGGAAACTGGAGCACCCGGAGAAAACCCACGTGAACACAGGGAGAACATGCAAACTCCACACAGAAATGCCAACTGACCCAGCCGTGGCTCAAACAAGCGGCCTTCTTGCTGTGGGCGAATGGGCAACCCACTGCACCGCCGTGACGCCTCAAAACAATTTTGAAATAAATAGTTGAGATTTTGTTTCATAGCAAAGGCAGCAAAACTGACAGCTTCCTGTGATTACTGGAAGCCAAGGAATGGTAACAAATGTTTGGTGAAGATTTTAAACATTAAAGAACCCATACATGTATTGATTAAAATCCGTAAATCAACATTGTCAACCCAGACCTTGAGTCCACAAAGCGAACATGTTCGAATGTAGTTTATTAATGCTACGTGTAGGAAATGAACTTAACTTTATATTTAGTCATTTAGCAGATGCTTTTGTCCAAAGCGAGGAGGCATTCAACAATTCAACAAGAAGAGGGAAGTGTTTCTACAGGTGGTTTGTCAAGCCCACTCACTTGTGTGAAACACACATCATAAATTAACAGTTTTATATATTTTTTTATTTTATTTTATTTTATTTTATTTTATTTTATTTTATTTTTTTTATGGATATGGAATGATTGTAAGAAAGTGTCACTAAAAATAAAGATATCTGAAGTATGAAAGAGTGTGTTTTCTAGGTGGTTTGTCAACCCCAATCACCTGTGTGAGGCAAACCCAGCATTGCATTTTGTTTTGAGGCTGTCATGGGGTGTGGCGGGGTTGGAGGGGGAAGAAGAAGGGGTCCTGGTTTTGTTCACATGGGTTTAGGTGATCGTGAAAGACATGGTTTTAAGTTGTCGTTTGAATACTAGAGAATCAACAGTCCATGTACGAATGGGAAGATCATTCCACCAGTGAGGAACACTGAATGAAAAGGTTTTGTAAATCGACTGATGCTGAAGATGCTGACAAATGAAAATCCACCAGAGACAAAACACTATTAATTTTTTTACAGTTTTGTTCAATGATTGGCCAGTTAATAACATGTATTTTAGCATTAAAATAAATAATTGTAAAAAAAAAATATATGCAATTTAGCCTCCAAAATAAAATAGTTTAAATAAAAAAATACGTATTTCAATTAATAAATATAAAATAATTTATGAGTTTATACATAAAGTACGTTTCACTGAATTTTCTGGAAGAGCTTGTGCTTCAGTCATTTGTAGAAATCACCAGCTGGGATGTGGAAACAAAGTGAATTAGCCCAATGACCTTCTTCTTACTTTCCTGATTTAGACTATTAAAGCACTGAAGCCTGTTTTTCCTATTTCATATCTCTCTTATGGTGTCAGCATGTCTTTGCTGTTAATATTATAATTCTAATATTCTGTCAGTTCAAGTTAAACTGATTATTATCAGCCCGACAGAGAAGCTGCTGTGAAAGCTTTGCAGATTTCCACAGAATTGAATACAGTATCTATCTACCCCCCACATGTATGTTTGTTTGACAAATACTTTGGCTAATTCATACTGAACATTCTGAATAATTCCACAAAACAAAAACAGCAGAGAGCCCCTTTGGGCTTGGCCATCATAACCCATGCATGCAAGTTTAAAGATTTCAATAAAAAAATATCTCCCTTCCCCCAAATACTAATCTCCGGGTTACACAGCTACCTTTTAGTGTTAAATTATTAACCTGCAGAATAATAAAGCTCGGCCGCTCCAATAGCGTGATTTACAGAATGGAAGACATTCTCGATGGCCTGGAAAACATTGTAAACCACAGTGGTTTTGGCAGACGAACTGAGAAAAGACAATCTCTCAATAATTTAAGATTGTGAAGGTCATCTGTGATTGTGCAGTAGAGAAGAAAATGTACAGCACTCAGAGGACAAATCGTGAGGCATGTGTTTAAGTCCAAAATTCTTCCTTATACATGACCAGCCAAACTGTTAGGGCAAAATGTAGAAATTACATAAATATATTAATAACCCTTTGTGGTCTTTGATATATTAAAGTGATGTTAAAATAACGTTTTTTAAATGTTAGTATCAGTATGTTAGTCTTCAAGGATATCTAGTGTGCTCTAAAACAGTGACTAAATTCACTTTCAGAAGATATAAAACTGATAAAGCATGTAAGGTTTGTAGATTGTCACTTCCGCCGTTTTTTTTCACGTCACCTCATACTTCAGTTCTTCATCAAATCTTCATCAAACGCTCTCTAGTATCTGACATGCCCCGCCCCTTCAAGAGTCTTCTCATTTGCTTTTCATTTGATGCGCTTGAGCTCTCACTCACAGAGCTGTGATAAAAAACAAAATACTATTGGCTGTTTTTGAAAATGGGAGGAGCTACTATGTCCCGCCCTCTCTTCGTTTTTCAGTTGAGATTATGTGAAACATTGAATTAAAAAAATACACATTCAAAAGCACTTCACGGGACCTTTATGACTTCTAACAATCAGTTTTGTGATCAGTGTTTAGTTTTAGCCAAGCAGGTTAAAGTTGTTGTTGTGGAGCCTTTTTTAAACTTAGACAGAGAGAAGGGATTGATTCAGATTTGGTTTTACTCAAATCTCTCTATTTTATTTCAAGTCATGGTTTAATTATTGATCCGATTCAATGATTATAGTAAGATTGTGGGACACAGTAGAGCAAAAGGCAGGTTGCGAAAGTAACTCAGCATTTTTTTTTCAATTATGGAAGTTGTTTTTTAACAATGGTAAATCTTTAAAGGCAGACGTGCAGTGCGCTTTGAGCTTTTTTAATTTGCTGTACACCAATTTTTTATTTTTTACAACTTGTTTAACCAATCAGTTTGTTAATTACTAAAACATACATGTGGAATATTAAATTACCAATATTTAGCCATATTACAATTATTAATATTATTGTGTGTTAAAGCTGAAAACCTGTAGGGCGGCACAGTGGTTAGCACTGTCGCCTCACAGCAAGGTCGCTGGTTCGAGTCCCAATTCGACCAGTTGGCATTTCTGTGTGGAGATTGCATGTTCTCCCTGTGTCCGCATGAGTTCCCTCTGGGTGCTCTGGTTTCCCCTACAGTTCAAACACATGCGCTATAGGGGAATTGGGTAAACAAAATTGGCCATAGTGTACGAATGTGAATATGAATGTGAGAGTGTATGGGTGTTTCCTAGTACTGGGTTGCAGCTGGAAGGGCATTCACATCTAAAACATATGCCAGAACAGTTGGCAGTTCATTCTGCTGTGGTGACCCCTGATGAATAACGGACTAAGCTGAATAAATGAATGAAAACCTGTAACCATTGTCTTCTATAGTTGTTTTTTTTCTACAATGGAAGTCGATAGTTGCACGCTTCCAGCTTTCCTCAAAAACATCTTTTTTTCTATTCAACAAGAAGAAAGAAACACGTTTGGAACAAGTAAAGGATGAGTAAATGATGACATCATTTTCAGTTTTTGGTGAACTATTCCTTTAAATAGTCACATTGAATGTTTGTAAGTTAAACTTTGTAGGTAAATGAATAGGTTACAATCCATTAAAATCCCTATGAGAAAAATCAAATGGAAAAAATATATATATACTTTGGAACTAGTACTTCTGGGTGGCTATTTTATAGTGTCATTATTTAGATACATTCAGAAATTAAGTGTTAGTTTAAACGCAGCGTGAAATTCATCAATTTGCAACAAGTTAAATTCAGCTGTAAGCAGTTTGACAAAAGGCTGCACCCATCAAACAGATCTAACCATCTAACAAAGTCTTTTTGTAGCACTTTGATATAACGGTCTAGATGAAAGCATCTGCGCAGCTTTGTACAAACCACACGGTTCTGCTTTTGGGTTTCATCAAGTTCTGAGATGTGCAGATGATACATGCTACTCTGGGGGTCGTCTTCCATCTACAAAGAGATTTTGATACATAGACCTAAATCCCCCTCCCACAATCCCTCTTGGTTTTTTTTTTTTATCTGACCACCTTTCCTCTCCACATTTCTCTACCGCCTACATTCGGCCTCTTTTCGCTCCAGTTCCACATTATCTTCAGGTCATTAAAAAGCAGCTATCAATTATTCAGATCCTGCCTCTTAAACATGAAAAAAATATCAAACATATTAGCAGGATGTTCTTTTGGCTAGCTAAAGGCATTTGAATATTTCAGCGCAGAGGAGTTTTTAATATCTATATTTTAGCTGGAGCTCAAAAAAGGTATGAAACTTTGAGGGAGTGCATTCAAGCTTTTCCCTTGTAAGCACAAGGAAACGCTGCATAGCTTCTGCGATTTCTGGAGGCAAAAAAGTGACTGTTTTTCCTCTCACAAACATATCTCATTATTTCTCTCATTTTTTGAAGATGGTGTATAGTGAATCAACATAAAGCAAATGTGGAATGAGTTCTTGAAGAGGGATACACTAACCGGCCACTTTATTAGGTACACCTTAATAGTAACAGGTTGGACCCCCTTTTGCCTTCAGAACTGCTTTAATTCTTCGAGGCACAGATTCAACAAATTACTGGAAATATTCCTTAGAGATTTTGATACAAATTGACATGATAGCATCATGCAGTTGCTGCAGATTTGTCGGCTGCACCTTCATGATGCAAATCTCCTGTTCCACTACATCCCAATGGTGTATTGGACTGAGACCTGGTGACTCTGGAGGCCATTTGAGTACAGTGAGCTCATTGTCATCTACAAAAACCAGTGTGAGATGATTTGCGTTTTATAACATGGTGTGTTATCCTGCTGGAAGTAGCCATCAGGAGATGGGTACACAGTAGTCATAAAGGGATGGACACGGTCAGCAACAATACTCAGGTAGGCTGAGGCGTTGACACGATGCTCAATTGGTACTAATGGGCCCAAAGTGGGCCAAGAAAATGTCCCCCACACAATTACACCACCACCACCAGCCTGAACTGTTGATACAAGGCAGGATGGATCCATGCTTCCATGTTGTTGACACCGATTTCTGACCCTACCATCCGAATGTCACAGCAGAAATCAAGACTCTTCAGACCAGGCAACGTTTTTCCAATCTTCTATTGTCCAGTTTTGGTGAGCCTGTGCGAAATGTAGCCTCAGTTTCCTGTTCTTAGCTGACAGCAGTGGCACCCGGTGTGGTCTTCTGCTGCTGTAGCCCATCTGCCTCAAGGTTCGACGTGTTGTGCGTTCAGAGATGCTCTTCTGCATACCTTGGTTGTTTTGATTGATTTTTTTAGTTACTGTTGCTTTTCTATTAACTCGAACCATTGATCTGGCCATTCTCCTCTGACTTCTGGCATCAACAAGGCATTTGCACCCACAGAACAGCTGCTCACTGGATATTTTCTCTTTTTCAGACCATTTTCTGCAAACCCTAGAGATAGTGGTGCATGAAAATCACAGTAGATCAGCAGTTTCTGAAATTCAGACCAGCCAATCTGGCAACAACAACCATGTCACATTCAAAGTCACTTAAATCACCTTTCTTCCCCATTCTGATGCTCACTTTGAACTGCAGCAGATCGTCTTGACCAGGGGTGCTCAACCCTGTTCCTGGAGAGCCACCCTCCTGCAGATTTCAGTTGCAACCCATATCAAAAACACCTGCCTGTAATTATCAAGTGCTGTTTAGGTCCTAATTAATTGGTTCAGGTGTGTTTGATCAGGGTTGCAACTGAAATCTGCAGGATGGTGGCTCTCCAGGAACAGGGTTGAGCACCCCTGGTCTTGACCTAGTCTACGTGCCTAAATGCATTGAGTTGCTGCCATGTGATTGATTGATAATAAATTTGTGTTAACGAGTGGTTGGACAGGTGTACCTAATGAAGTGGCCGGTGAGTGTAAATCCAGCCCTCAGTATAGACCCAGTCACACAGCACTTTTCTCCCCATAGACTTCCATTCACACCCATGCGAATGTGGCAGATTGGAAACACAAGCTAATGCGTCAATTTTTTCAGTTTGCTTTGTTGGAAGTTCAGGCTTGGTGAACTTTGTCCTGCAAAATCGCATCATGTGATTGCGTGACACCAATCGAAGATTAAAACAAGACCTCTCTTGACAGAAATTTAAATTATGGAGCAATCGATCGCTTTTTTTAATGTCTGATCATCTTGTTTAATCCTGCGTTGTACGACAGAATTCGGCATGCTCAAACTCCAATGTGACTGCAGCTTATTTATAGAAAAAGTACTGCAAGACAAAAAGCCCACCTTCCAGGTGAAACTCAATCTTGTAGTTTCCATGCATGTTAGTCCAAAACTTGGGGGAATTTTGAGCTGACTTTGCACAGTATTTTTTTTTTTCAGCTGTAAAAAATGTGCACACACATATAATTGACTGACAGTTCTTAATGGCACTGGTGTGGAAATGTGCTATAACTGTGCACAGATGTGCTTGGAAGCATCTCATGCCCTTAGCTAGATGTTATCGCCCCCTTGGCAGTGCTTTCTGTGCATAAACGCGTACAGAGAGATTATGTGTGTGTGTGTACAGTCTCTGAATTTAGTGCCATTTCTAATATAATACTTGGCTGCAGTCTCTTACACGGTAATTAACCACATTATCTATGCTAGTTGTATTAATATTCCATCTTTCCATCTCTCTCTCTCTCACGCTAGAAGCATTTTTTTCATCTTTCCAAGAGCATTTGAGCAAAAGCTGCTTCTCATGTGCTTGAATTCATTAATCAAAGGGGAAAAACACAGCACAAAGAAATGCATTGTTTAACTTTGCCTGTAATCGAACAACTGGTTTTGGTCACAAACTCTTGCGTCAAATGAAAACAGAAAATCTGTGTTGATATCTTACATTGATTAGTTAGAAATACTCGTAGGTTAAGATGCTGGTGTGTGTGTGTCGATCTCTTGAGAGAGGAGAGGAGACCTAGGTATGGAGAGGCGATCAATGTGCACGTGTTGTTGTAAGAGACTGAGGGAAAGCGAAAACACATGTTCCTCTGCTGGTTTCCTGTGGTGCTTGAATGAGAAACAGACATGTAAATAGGCCCGGCTGAATTGCTCGGAGTAAGTGAATGATTTGATACAGCACATTTACAGTTAAAACGCACTGGACTTCTCATTGTGCATCTCTAATGTGTGTGAATAAATCAATCAATTAGCAAATATTCATTCGTTCTTCTATTTATGCATATTTTATCTTTTTTCACACACACAAAATAGTCAAAATAACCAGCAGAAATAACATGAATCTATGGATGAATCAAAAATGAACAGGAATTTCCCTGCGCATTAATATCAAGTCAAAACTAAAGATATTTTCAATGAAATGAATATGTCATGGCCTCAAATGAAAGCATGTTCAGCCAAACTCATGCTCCAAATCCATCATTAAACATTAACCAATCAATCAATCAATTAGCAAGTATCCATTTGTCCTTCTATTTATGCATATTCTATGTTTTACCACACAGGCAAGATAGTCAAATTAACTTCCAGAGAGAAATACAGTAGTCAGCATTCAAAGTGAATCAAAAATGTTTTTAAAAATTGTCAGAGGGCAAAAATGGATGTTGTTTAATAGTTTTAGGACAACTTTGATGAAAGGTGATGATCAGTGGTGTAAAGTAACTAGTTACAAATACTCAAACTACTGTAATTGAGTAGTTTTTCTCAGGAATTGTAATTTACTGAGTAGTTTTAAAAATATGTACTTTTACTTTTCCTTGAGTACATTTATGTGCAGTTACTCTACTACTTTTCTTCAATCTGCAGTCACTACTTTACAGGGAGTGCAGAATTATTAGGCAAATGAGTATTTTGACCACATCATCTTCTTTATGCATGTTGTCTTACTCCAAGCTGTATAGGCTTGAAAGCCTACTACCAATTAAGCATATTAGGTGATGTGCATCTCTGTAATGAGAAGGGGTGTGGTGTAATGACATCAACACCCTATATCAGGTGTGCAGAATTATTAGGCAACTTCCTTTCCTTTGGCAAAATGGGTCAAAAGAAGGACTTTACAGGCTCCAAAAAGTCAAAAATAGTGAGGTATCTTAATTGCAGAGGGATGCAGCACTCTTAAAATTGCCAAGCTTCTGAAGCATGATCATCAAACAATCAATCGTTTCATTCAAAATAGTCAACAGGGTTGCAAGAAGCATGTGGAAAAACCAAGGCGCAAAATAACTGCCCATGAACTGAGAAAAGTCAAGCGTGCAGCTCCCAAGATGCCACTCGCCACCAGTTTTGCCATATTTCAGAGCTGCAACATCACTGGAGTGCCCAAAAGCACAAGGTGTGCAATACTCAGAGACATGGCCAAGGTGAGAAAGGCTGAAAAACCACCACCACTGAACAAGACACACAAGCTGAAACGTCAAGACTCAAGATTCTGTCTTTTACCACACAAGCAAAATAGTCAAATTAACTACCAAAAAGAAATATATGCATGAATCTATGAATGAATCAAAAACAGAAATGTCCCTGTGCGTTAATATTAAGTCAAAACTGAAGATATTTTTAATGAAATCAAGATCTGTTCTGGCCTCAAATAAAAGTACATTTAGCCAAACTCATCATTAAATGTCAATAAATACTTAATTATAATGTTGCATTTTATAAAGTGATCATGGCCATTCAGAAGATGCCGCTAAATTAATAATAATTTGTTTTTAGAGCATTTTGAATGAAGAAACTTTTAATTAGAGGGAGATCGATTTAATTAAGATTATTTTTAAAAATACATCTCGACATTTATGTGCCAAAGATACTTCCAATGGGTTTGGAACAATATTTTAGTGAACAAAGTATGACAGAATTTTTATTTATAACTGAAACTGTTTTTGAAAAGCTTTAAATCAATTTAATGATTCAAAATCTCTAATGAGTGAAAAAAGGCAAGCTCTTTTGAATAAAGTGTTCTCACTCGTTATGAAGTTTTGTGATATTTATCGTCACAATTTGCTGAACAACACAACCGCCAACCATCATACCCAATGATTAATTTAAAAATATGCTTAAAATTACTTACACATGCACAAAATATTTGTAAAAAGATCCATGAAGTTCATCAAGTTTAACTAAATTAAATTAAGCTCATAGGATCGCATCTTCAAGCCAAGTATACAGTAAATATAAAGTACATTAATGTAGGACAAATTATGACAGAATTTTCATTTATGAGTGAAACCTTTTTTCAAGAGTTCACACTTAGATATTGCTTGATAATAATAGCAGGTTTGGCATGCTGTTCCAAGAGAGAACCATGAGCTTGGAGATAATTGAGTCCAGGATTCCTGTCTGGTCAACGAGCATATAAGGGGGTACGAGATCAGGAAGTTCTTGAGAGCTCCCCCTGGTAAAGGAGGAAAGGGGGAGATGAGGTGGATCGGGGGATTGTTCAAAAAACAAAGATGAGGGAGTAATGCTAGTCGGGCTATTTATAGGGAGTTTGGAAGGATCTGATTGGCGTACTAATGATTACAGATGAGACATCAGCTGTGATCAATCATATCACGTGCTCCTCTCGAAATTAGTTTGTGAAACTTCACTTAAAGCTTGAATTAATTTATTGCTTCAGAATCTCTAAGGAGTGAAAAACAGTAGCAAGCTCTTTTGAATAGACTTTTCTCATTTGTTAGTTGGTTCTGTAATATTCGTCATCACAATCTGCTGAACAACACAACCACCAACCAACATACCCAATGATTCTTAAAATGTCCTTAAAAATGACTTACACATGCTCAAAATATCAGGAAAAATATCCATGAAATCAACCAAGTTTAACTAAATTGAACTAAGCTCATAGTATACCATCTTCAAGCTTAGAATATAATGTAGGACACATTATGTCAGAATTCTCATTTATAAGTTAAACCTCGTTGGTTACGCTTGAATTAATTTAATTAATTAATGATTCAGAATCTCTAATGAGTAAAAAAATGTAAAAAAAAATAGCAAGCTCTTTCAAACACACTTTCCTCATTCGTTAGTTAGTTTTGTAATATTCATCATCACAATTTGCTGAACAACACAACCACCAACCATCATACCCAATGATAATTCATTCATTCATTCATTTTCTTTCAACTTAGGCTCAATCCCATTTCTATCCCTTAGCCCTTCCCCTTACCCCTCACGTCAAGGGGTAGTGGTGTCCCAATTCTCTTTAGCTTGAAGGCGTAGGGCTAAGGGCAAGGGCTATACACCCCTTCGAACGAAGATTTTTCAGGACCACACTTAAAACTGAGGGGTAAGAAAATTTCCCAGAATACACCTGCCCACAACGGCAGGATAGCTGAACCCAGAAGTAAGGAGATCAACAAATTTGTATTTTTTGTCATTATTACGAATTTTTACGACAAACAAACACATGTTTTAATATATTCATAACCGCGTTCATGTTTTACCGTCATGCTTTAAAAAAATAAATAAAACCCCCCCCGCTAAATTTCGCGATCTATAATCCATAATCATAACTCATGTACAGCCGTCCCACAACATTCTGACACACAATGACAGTCAAATACCCTGTCAGTATATTTATGATCTTATTACCACATTAGATCGTAATGATAACATAGTATACGCCTTCAGTGATTTCCTGAAGATAAACACCAAAAATAACACAACTGGAAAAACTCCAGCAGTCGTGATCGTCTGATCTCATATGAAGCAAGAGATTGCGATGACATATGATGATGTGTGCAGGTGTTGAAGTGCTGTCCCAATTCTTAGGGGTAAGTTTTGAAGCCCTTCCCCTTAACCCTCGGTTGTAAGGGCCAAGGGAAGGGGAAGGGGTAGGGGTACAAAAATAGAATTAGGATTGGGCCTTAGTCTCTATTTCAGAGGTCCCCACAGCAGAATGAACCACCAACTATTCCAGCATATGTTTTATGCAGCGGATGCCCTTCCAGCCACAACCCAGTACTGGGAAACACACATACACTCTCACATTCACACACACACACTCATACACTGAGGCAGACTTAGTTTATTCAATTCACCTATAGCACATGCCTTTGGTCTGTGGGGGAAACCGAAGCACCAGAAGGAAACCCACACTAACACAGAAAGAACATGCAAACACAAAAATGCCAACTGGCCCAGCCGGGACTCAAACCAGCAACCTTCTTGCTTTGAAGCGACAGTGCTAACCACTGAGCCACCGTGCCGCCCTCAATGATTATGATAATCTTAAAAACATCCTTCAAATTACTTACGCATGCTCAAAAATTCTGTCAAAATATCCATAAAATCCACCAAATTTAACTAAATTGAATTAAGCTCATAGTATCTCATCTTCAAGTCTAACATATATAATGTAGATTATCAATAGTAATGTAGAGTGCATTAGTCGGGCTGTTTGATTGCGTCTGTAGATTAGCATGAGCTATACGAGTTATGGCCATTCCTCTGAGAAATTAGTTTTTGCTGGAACGCATGTCCTAATTAAACAATTGAATCAGATGGCTAATGCTGAGCTGTGTTTTGCTTGTTTGTTTGTTACCCTCAAGCCAATTACGCTTGGGCTGTGTTACTTGAACATGATGTTAGCCAGGCGGACTAATTAAATTGGTGAGCTGGTGTCCCTGCGAGCATGGCGGTGTTAAGAGTGATGCAAGCATGAAGCCATTTTCTTTACCCACTGCATCAGGCCAGTGTATAAACTTAATGGCATAATAGACAGGGTGTTTGGTTTGATTGTAGTTTATAAATTGCTTGCAGGGGGGCGGCACGGTGGCTCAGTTTCCCGCACAGTCCAATGACATGCGGTATAGGTAAATTGAATTACCTAAAGTGGGCGTAGTGTTTGAGTGTGTGAGTGAATGAGTGTGTATGGGTGTTTTTCCAGTAGTCAGTTGTGGCTGGAAGGTCATCCACTGCGTACAACATATGCTGGAATAGTTGGCGCTTCATTCCGATGTGGCGAACCCCTGATAAATAAGGGACTAAGCTGAAGGAGAATGAATGAATGCATGAATTTGCTTGCAAAAAAAGGTCGTAACACCAGTGTACATTCTTTTCTGCTGATTGTTGCATCTACCAGCAGGTTTTTGGAGAAAGTGTGATTGATTACATTAGCAAAATGGCTAACTTTTTTTCCAGGAGGCAGAATAGCAGAACCGTTTGGTGCATCATTTCCGAGATCATTTAATTATTTTTCTAGATGTTTGAGCTCACTGTACTTGAGACATCTAAAGTGTGAACAAACAAGCTATGTGCAAAATTTCTTAATTATTAATTAGCAAGTCTTGTTGCTGTGGAGCAACGTTGTACAAAAGTTTAATTGGCGTCTGTGACATTTGAGCTCAGTGTGTCATTACACGCAAACAATAAAGTGGGTCACGCAGAAAAGCAAGAACAGATAATAGCAGTGCGCCTGAAATAGTTTAATGCGACATTTAGTCGCATCTGAAATCTAATTGTTTTTGCCTTTGCCAAGTTCACTAAACAAAGTTTTTAAACTACTTTTAACCTTCCTGTTGTCTTAGAATTCTGTGTACAACGTTTGCTCTTTAGGTCAAAAATGACCCGCCTTCACTAAACCTCTAAAATAAAGCAGCTCAATTTAATTTTAATCCTCAAATCTATTTTGCTTGAAGAAACAACCTCGTCTTCACCACAGATGTGTCTTGTGTGTGCATCTGCAGTTCTTCATCAATGTTTATTGGTCAGTAAGGAACATACCTGTCAACCCTCCCGTTTTTCCCGGGATTCTCCCGTATTTTACAGTTCTATCCCGCTATCATCCCGTAAAGGTATTTTCCTGTATTTCTCCCGTATTTTCAGTCGTTCTCCGACAGGTGCCAATAAACATTAAAGAGCCGATCCTCCCTATACGCAACTCATACCGCCAAAACACGAGGGGCCGCCCTTGCTCTTAAATCTGTTGGAATCTGTCTGTGCTTTCGTTTTATTTAGGCACGAAACACTCTGAAATAAACATAAAAACGGCAGGATTCCCTTTCCTTTTCATTACAGGTGTCGTTGCTCCTCCTATACAATTCTCAAAACAGCCATAAAGTGGTGTGTGACTTTCAGCTGACGCGTCCGTAGTGATAAACAGACGCTGTTTCCCAAACGGATTCTGTACACTCGATTAGAAGCAGAGCGAAAGTGTATACTGGGTTTTGTGTTTGTGTTTGAACAGACATATACACATAATAAATAATAATCTAAAGATGTCGATCTTGATGAGGTTTTTTTTCAAACACAAATATTTTTTTTCCTAAATGAGCATAAAACTTTAGGAAAGCAATCGAATGCTTTCATTATAACTATATATGTAAACTTTTATTTATAATAGTGACACCTCTGTTATTTAATGTAATCAAACAAAACATCTAAATAAATGAGATTCATTCACTGCTCTTTATTCATAATGTGTAAGTTATACAGTGAGGAAAAGATGAATAAGATTTGATAACTTTATCCTATTTCTTTATAACAGCTAATTTTAATAAGCTAAACTGTTTGCTAACATATACTATTAAATTTTCTTTTGTAAATAATACTAGAAAAAATTATTACTGACTGTTTAACTGTTTATTTACTTTGAAACAGCTCCAGAAGGACATATTTAATAAGTGGATTTTTTTTAATCTTTTTTTTTTTTTAGGTTGGGGGCGGGGATCCCTTATTTTCACATCCCAATGTTGACAGGTATGGTAAGGAAGGGCATCCACTGCGTAAAACACATGCTGGATAAGTTGGCGGTTCATTCCGCTGTGGCGACCCCAGATTAATAAAGGGACTAAGCCGAAAAGAAAATGAATGAATGAATGTCACAAAATCAAATAAATTCCCCAAAACATCGGTCTCAATGGTGTCCGTGATTTGTAATCAAATACATTAGCCTCACCTATCTATTTCCATGTGGACACCCATATGCCATTTTCATTTTACTCAATAGCTCACTTTGTACAGTGTTGTACTTATGATGCAAAGCACTCTGGTTCAAGTCTGGTAAAGCAAGTTTCCACAAAAGGAATAGAGACTATAGAATAGAGAAATTCAACTAATTTCTCAGAGGAATGGCCATAACTCGTATAGCTCATGCTAATCTACAGACGCAATCCAACAGCCCAACTGATGCATTCTACATTACTATTGATAATCTACATTATATATTAGACTTGAAGATGAGATACTATGAGCTTAATTCAATTTAGTTAAATTTGGTAGATTTTATGGATATTTTGCCAGAGTTTTTGAGCATGCGTAAGTAATTTGAAGGATATTTTTAAGATTATCATAATCATTGAGGGTGGCACTGTGGCTCAGTGGTTAGCACTACTTGCACTACATTTTTGGGCAAGTAATGGTACTTTTACTTGAGTATGATTTTTCTGTAATCTTTCCACCACTGGTGACAATGCATATGTCATAGACGTGTAAAAATCATGACTTCCACCTGATTAAAACAGCAAGGCTAAGCAATAATTTGACACACTAAAGAGCATCGGCGTTGTGTCGTTGCAAGAAAACATACCCAGAGCAACATATTTTATATATCACATTGACACATCGTGACTTCATCTCAGGCATTTCAGCCTAAAACAACATTCGAGATGGTGTTAATTGTGTTTGTTTAGCTGGTCAAAATGTGCATAAAAACGTGAATGGAAACATCTATTGTTAGTGGACCAGTTAAACTGTTTACAGTGCTGAAAGCCTTTGAAACAAAAGGTCTGCAGGGCCAAAAGCGGCCATAGTTGAAGCAGCACACTTGTCTGCACGTGTTTCTGCGTTTTTGTGCACACACGTGTTTGTAGAGTCTGTGGTTAAAAGTTCCACTTCTGTCAACGAGTCATTTCTGTCTCTCTCTGCCTCTCTCCCTGTCTCCTGTTTGCCGTGCAGAACGAAATGAGAGGAAAAGACTGAGAAAAGCTGCTGCTGTCAAAAGTACCTGTGCTCTCCCGTGAGTGGAGTCTTGCAGCGTGTCACTGTGTGTCTCTCACTTTCCCCAACAACATCTCACTCGGTTTATGAAGCGGTCTTCAAAGAGCGTCACACTATAGGATATCTGCAAGACATGTGAAAGAGAGAAACGGAGAAGGAGAAAGAATGAGGGATAAGACAACAAACTAAATAAATAAGCACAGACGACCTACTGATACAGAATAGCATACACATAAACTATGTTTGGTGGTGTCTATACTGTAGAACAGACTTGATACTACACTTCACATTGTGGTATACAGTATGTACTGTAACTGTTAGGCTAAAGCAATCTTAAAATAACATTTATAAAACCTTATTAAAGAGTTCCCAGTTTAAATATATTGTGAGACAACAAACAATACTGATAGTTAAACTAAAATATGTCACTTCATTTGTTTTTACATATTATTTACATATTAAATACGTTGTGCATTACATCTGTATTGGCTAATGCTGAATAAGCAGCCTGTAAATTTATCATAATTCAAAATATTGCATGTTATATAAACAGTTTTTTAGCAGCATGTTTGATTAACAGATTTTATAAGGTGTTTCCTGCTGTCATTTATTATGTAGGGAAAAAGAGCTACAGCAGATTTTCCAGTTCCAGCACCTTCTGTTTTCATTGCTAATATTTTAATGCATTTTTCCAGGATGTGAAGATTTAGTTTTATTTATTTCTTTTTTAATATTATTTTGTGGTGAATTATTTATTCTGATAGTCATGGTTTTAAGTAAAACTAGCAACTAAGGATGTAAATATGGCCACTTTATTAGATACACCTTACTAGTACCGGGTTGGATACTAGATTTTGGTCCATATTGACAAGATAGCATCCCTGCAGTTGCTGCAGATTTGTCGGGTGCACATCCATGATGTGAATCGCCGTTTCACCACATCCCAAAGATGCTCTATTGGATTGAGTTCTGGTGACTGTGGAGGCCATTTGAGTATAGGGAACTCATTGTCATTTTCAGACAACCTGTCTGAGATGATCTGCGCTTTATGACATGGCGCGTTATCCTGCTGGAAGTAGCCATCAGAAGATGGGTAGACGGTGGTCATTAGCGAATGGACATGGTCAGCAACAATACTCAGGTAGGCTGTGGTGTTTACATGATGTTCAATTGGTACTAATGGGAACAAAGTGTGCCAAGAAAATATCTCTCACACCATTACACCACCACCACCAGCCTGAACCATTGATACAAGGCAGGGTCGATCCATGCAATTAATGTTGCCAATGCCAAATTCTGACCTTGCCAGCCGAATGTCACAGCAGATATCGAGACTTATCAGACCAGGCAACGTTTTTCCAATCTTCTATTGTCAAATTTTGGTGAGACTGTGCGAATTGTAGGCTCAGTTTCCTGTTTTTAGCTGACAGGAGTGGCACCCGGTGTGGTCTTCTGCTGCTGTAGCCCATCTGCCTCAAGGTTGGATGTGTTGTGCATTCAGAGATGCTCTTCTGCATACCTCGTTTGTAACGAGTAGTTATTTGAGTTACTGTTGCCTTTCTATCAGCTTGAACCAGTCTGGCCATTCTCCTCTGACCTCTGGCATTAACAAGGCATTAGAGCCCACAGAACTGCCGCTCACTGGATATTTTCTCTTTTTCAGACCATTCTCTGTAAACCCGGTTGGAAAAGTGTACCTAATAAAGTGGCCAGTGAGTGTGGTTGATGTTCCATACAATAATTACATGGGTCAGTAAAGCTGTCAACTACTGTGATTTTTGTGATTTGTTTTCGAAGGGAAGGCTGATATTTGACATTTAAAGAGTTAAAAAGTCATCTTGTTAAGACAAGTTAATATTTTTACACTCTTTGCTCTAAGCAAATATGTCTTGATTGGAAATGGCACACAATATTCTGCCCACAAATGATGTATGTCTTTTATCTTTACACATCAAAAGCTTCATTTTTAATTCCAAGCCAGCTCAACATTGGTACTGTTGTCTCCATGGTAACCACTTTTGATAAAACTTTATTAGGGGAAAAAAAGTTTGGTCATCACATAAATGATGCAACAGCTAAAGGAACATGGGCAATTCGGGTAAAAACATGTTTAAATGATTTTCACACAATAAATGCTGAAATGATTCATGATTAATGAACTCTCTGTTCATATTATCCTACTTTTCAAAGATGTAATATTCATATTTTATGGTGGATTTTTATAGTTAAAACTACAAGGCTGGATTATAATAAGAGTGCATTTGAAAGGTTGTAACACGAACAGAATAATGAAGGGTTGGTATAAAAAAAGACCTTAAATTATAAATGAGGAAATTATAACATATACAATAACAAAAACATTTAAAAAAAAATTATAAATAAAATTAATTAAAATAAAAGCAAATTAAAATAAAGGTTAAACTGAAATTATTTTTTTTCTTAAAATAAAATAAAATAAAATAAAATAAAATAAAATAAAATAAAATA
>CAIGQQ010038995.1:1845674-1858156 GCA_903798035.1 Danio albolineatus
AAATAAAATAAAATAAAATAAAATAAAATAAAATAAAATAAAATAAAATAAATAAATGTCAGCAGATTCAGTCTGGCTCTGCATATATGTGATCAATTTGGATCATATTACACACACTGCACTTATTTACTTGCATTAGTAAGCATTCATTCATTTTCTTTTCGGCTTAGTCCCTTTATTAAAAAGGGGTCGCCACAGCGGAATGAACCGCCAACTTATCCGGCATTTGTTTTACGCAGCGGATGCCCTTCCAGCCACAACCCATCTCTGGGAAACACATCCATACATTCTCATTCGCACACATACACTATGGACAATTTAGCTTACCCAATTCACCTGTACCGCATGTCTTTGGACTGTGGGGGAAACCGGAGCACCCGGAGGAAACCCACGCAACCACGGGGAGAACATGCAAACTCCACACAGAAATGCCAACTGGCCCAACCGGGACCTGCCCCAACCGGGGATCGAACCAGCGACCTTCTTGCTGTGAGGCGAACGTGCTACTCACGCGCCACCGTGGCGCCCGCATTAGTAAGCATGGGCCGGTAAAAGATTGTGATGATATGACAACCTTGGATAGAAATATGAGTTTTACGGTATCACGGTATTGTGATTATTGCTCTAAAATGTTATTTTTAAATGTCTGAGTAAAAACAACAGTAAAACTTCCCCTATTGAACACACTATATTTAATTTTAAAGCGCACATAGTTTACCCCATCAGATTATTTATTCGACCTTTCTGAGGTTTCTATTTTATAGCTCTGAGCATCTTTTAGCGTTTTTTGTGAACTGTGCCTTTAAGGCTAGTCCTCCCCGTCCACTGTTCCCACATGCTTGTCAGCATGCCTCATTCTCCACCCTCGGCTGCATCAGACAGCAGACAGACACGAAGGAAGCAGATCTCATGTGATGTTTGTGAGAAATACTACAGTAAGAACTTTACCAATGAGTATTTGATGCATTTGTTGTGGACTTGCAACGATGTCACACACAATGTCGCTACAAAGTTTACGCACACACACAGATACAGACACACACACACACATACAGACATCGCGTTTAGCTTTACACTGTTTTTGCACGCAAATGTGACAGGATACAGGTCAATATCCACCGCTGTATGAATATCCGTTATATTAAATGTACAAAATAAACCTGATTTAGCGTCAACACAGCGGGATTGAAACGTCTTCTTTTATAATTTTCCTGACACGCAGCTGTGGTGATGAAGTAAAGCTGAAGTAAATCACTGTAATTCATTAACATGCACTGTTTTAAGCACGTTAAACTTGTAAAACTTACTCTTGGTCACATCTGATGATTGATGATCCTAGCGAACTGAACAGACCTTTTATTCCCGGTTGCTTTGCGCACGTCAAGTCTTGTTGATTTGATTAAACGCGTTGATTTGATTAATAGCTTGAAAAGTATATTTTTCACCATAGGTGCCCTTTAAGAAATATTTAAAATATTTTGAAACAGTAAACATGTGAGGCTAAATAATTGAAAATAAATCCTTGACTTCTGTTATCTTCACTAATTAAAAAAAAAACACTGAATTCTTTACAACTTGAACATTTTTGCAGTTTTAAAACCTTGACTTTTCCAAACCGAGGTAAACCTTGAAACCGGTTATCACCCCTCATGTCTATGCATTAGTTAGTAGAGTATAGCAATAGCATACTGTTAGGATGATTAGGATGATAGGTCTACCAACTATGGAGGTCTGCAGAACCTGTCTCTATGCCAACTAGTGATGGGTCATTCTTGAACGATTTATTCATTTTGAACGAATCTTTAATATGACTCGGGAACGACGAGTCCTCTCTGGGAGTGATTCGTTCATCCGCGCATGCGCAGATTGCGCACAGATGTGCAGGTTTCGTTCATTTTTTAAGTCTTTTAATTCATTCATCACGCGAAAGACAAAAGCCAATCATATGCATTTAGAGCCGGAAAGAGATTTGATCCGTTCATGTATCGAGTCCTCTGTTTGAGTCACTCGGTCATCACGTGAAAGACAAAAGCCAATCATATACATTTAGAGCCGGAAAGAGATTTGATCCGTTCACCTCCCGAGTCCTCGGTCCGAGTCGTTCAACACGTGAAAGACACAGAAGCCAATCGTATGCATTTAGAGCCGGAAAGAGTGTGATCAACATTTGGGCTAGTTGTACATGTGTTTGGAAGCAATTCGTAACAGTTTAATAATATATTGGCAAATTGAACGAAATGAACGAAATGACTCGAAAAAAGATTCGTTCACCTCGATGAACGAGACTTAAAGATCCGAGTCAGTAAAATGATCCGAACTTCCCATCACTAATGCCAACATAAATTAATCAAACAATACATATATACATGCCATTATTGTGCCAAGTGCATGCAGATATTGCTCTAAAAAAAATCAAGTTAAATAATATAAGTTAAATCTTGACCATACGGAAACAAACAACATATACTTTAAAATCAAATGTTAGCATTATAACATTCGAGTAAAAAAACCCTTTAAAATCCTTTAAAAATCCTCTCCTTAAATGTCTCCTTTAATAGGAAAATTACGATAATAACAATTACACTCTTTTGTGAAGAAACTTCAAAGACAATTTATTTTTAAAATGAAAACAATTTAGTCCAATTTAATCATTGAAGGCTAACAGCAAAAAAAAAAAAAAAAAAATCTGGCAATTATATAAGATTAACTCCAATAAGTGGTGAGGAAAGTTGCTGTATTATTCAATTAAAGCAGTTATTGAGTTAATTTCCCATGTGCATGATGAGAAAAGAAAATACTATATTGTGCTTGAAAGAAGTAAAAGAACGCTATTTCAGAAATCCCCCTCTGCCCCTGACTTTATACTAATGCACGTTATTATATGAATAAACATACTTTCAAAAGAAACCATGGTTATGTATGACTATAAATTGAACTTTAAGGGTTAGTTCACACCAAAATTGTTTCCTCACATGTCATTCCAAATACTAAATCAGCTTTTTGTTCCTATTTAGTTTGCAAAATTTAGAAAATACATTGTAAGATATTTCCGTCTCTGCATTAAAAAGCTTAAAACACATCAGAAATTGTTCATATAGAAGTCAAAATTATATCTACAGTATATGGGTTGTTTAAGTCTTCTTGGTTTGCTTAATAAGAAAAAAGAGACTACATTTAGATTTGTATTCAAGTGCAAACTTAAAACAGTGGAAAATGAAAGTTTAGTCAGGGGAAGCTCAAGACTTTGATCAAACTCCTTGATTCAAATGTATTTATTTTATTTTTTCTTTTATCTCTTTATGTAATTTTTGTTGATTTCTTTGTTCAATTAAAAGTCTTTGAATGAAAAGACAAATATTTCTCACACATCTTCAACTGTGTTCTGAATATGAACAAATGCCTTATGGAGATATAAAGGAGAGATCATATTTCGAGATTTATTTTGAAGTGTTTTTTTTTATCTTTCACCCTATTTATTTAGTTTAAGACAGTAAAAAAAAAAAGCTATTCACATTCTTGCTCACATCGAATATTTACAACAAACACATGTGCTGGATATGAATGGGCCATTATTCTTCACAATCTCTCTCATATGAACACTTGCCCTTTAAAATTCCAACTTTTTATTTTAGTCATGAGACAACCACATTAATCATGGAAAGCAGCCAACGGCCTCCAGTGGACTCCGAACACAAATCAGTAAGATTCAGATTGATGATAAATGCTTCCTCGACTCCCCTCCACAAGCAGTTCAGTGATTTGCAATCTCTGAGTCGCCCCATAGATCCTGTGATCTCCCAAAACGGGATGCCTTCACCCCCGGCGTCCACTTCGCCAACCCCCCCCCCCCCCCCCCCCCCCCTTTCCTCCAGCAACCATCATGTGCTTGGGATGACTGACCTATCTTGCCACTGACAGAAGGGAGGTTGGGGAAAAAAATCCAAATTAAAAGATTAAGAAAATACGTGACTCGTACAGGACGACCAGTGGTTCACCTCTCACATGCTGTGCATTCTTCTCAATGCCAGTTCGTTTTTACTGTCACTCCTACTGCACATTTTCGACATCTTTAAAAATTAGAAAACATGATGGTTTTGCTGTATTTTGACCTTTGTTCATTTGCTTGATATACATTTTTTGTAGTTATTTGCACACTAATTTCCATTGTGTTGTTGAAAGTATGTGCGTGAATGCATTTTCATTCCAACAATTTTAAACGAGAGTTCACCTAAAAATGAAAATTGTCACAATTTATTCACTCTTCACTTGTTTAGAACCTGTCTGAGTTTCTTCCTTATGTTGAACACTAGAGAAATATATTTTAAAGGAAAACGTGTAACCATTGATATCCATAGCAGGTAAAACAAATAATATGAAAGCCAATGGTTACACGTTTTCCTTTAAAATATATTTCTCTAGTGTTCAACATAAGGAAGAAACTCACAAAGGTTTAAAACAATTGAGTATAAGCATCACTTTAAAGCCTTTATACACACACACACGTGTATATATATATAATATTACCATATTAGGCAACCTACTATCTACCATAGCTCTGGCAACCGTACAACCCTGCGACAACACCCTGGCGGCAACGCTGTCTGCCTTCAGAGCTCCGGTATTAAGAGCATCAAAATTCACTACATTGATCTTGTATTTAAAGGAGTTGTTGCAGCATTATCAGCAAATCACTTACATTTCCGCATAAAACATGCTTTCTAGCGTGAAAATGTTGCACACTTTATCAGATTCATTTAACAATGGAAGATCAAGTTGTTGCGTTTTGCTCCACTTTTTCAATATGTGTCCATATGTTTGAGTATTTGGGAAAATTGATATTCCCGCTTTTTTAGAGAAAAAATAATAATAACATTAATGCACATCAGTACGCCGCAAGTAACTTCTTTAATGTATGTCCCTGTAAGAAAACATTGTAAATAATTGGAAATCTGACGACCGCTATATTAAAACTCTTGGAAACAACTGTGGCCGGAACCAAAGTTCACAGTGACTGTGTTCTCTACACTTTTCTCAAGCGGTGGACTTCTACATTCTGATTGCTAGCCGCCGAACCATGTCATAACTCATTACCAAGAAAAAAAGAAGATTTTGTTAAGGCAAGATCTAAAACAGATCTAAAATGGTAGAATGCAACACTCGGTAACACTTTATTTCGATGGTCAACTGCCAGGCTCAACGGTGCAAAAGACAATACTTCTCAAAGATGGACCAATGTTGCAGCAATGTTGCTGGACAAACTTAAAAGCTGACATTCTGTCATAAATTCTCTTTGTACAAGTGGACAGTTTCATGGCATCTGCTTTTATATAGTTTTAATATGTTTTTTTTTTTTTCCGGTAAGACTTTATTCTGATGGTCCCTATTGCACATTTTGTTGACTGAAAAGTTGCAATGTAACTTAAAGTCAACAGACAGACCATCAAAATAAAGTGTGACCTAACACTTTTATTTTTTTTAAGAGTTCACACTTAGATAATGCTCGACTATGATAGCAGATTTGGCATGCTGTCTCAGGAGAGAACCCTGAGCTCGGAGATAGATGAGCCCAAGGTTCCCGTCTGGTCAATGAGCATTAGGAGGGATACGAGATCAGGTGTTTCTCGAGTGCCCCCATTTTTACTATGACTAATATGTGGCTCTGATTGATTCAGTATAAATGTTTAAAGTACATGTGACTGTTGTTACGATTGTTTATATGCATGTTTTTAGACTGTGGTAGGAAACTGGAGAACCCGAGGAAAACCCACGCAAACATGGGGAGAACATGCAAACTCCACGCAGGGAGTGCCGGCTGGCTCAATTAGAACTTAAGCCTGTGGCCCTCTTGCTGCGAGGCAGCGGCGCTTTGTTTTCCAAAAACGAAGATATAGTATGACGTTTAGGCAGGATATTTATACAGTAGTACTTTTAGAATGATCTGATAGGCTAGCTAATGATTAGCGTTAGGATCAGCTGTAGTCGATCATATCACATGCTCATCTCGAAACTAGTTTGTGAAACTTCACTTATTCACAGCCTTACTTTCTCTCAGATTTCACTCCTGGAGCATCTGACATCACGTACCTCACTCAGGACATGCGTTGGAGCTTCCCCTACAGTAATACACCTAAAACACGAATTGCCGTAAAACTCATCAATGGCGGGAAAGCATTTTCTCTCGTTAACTGCAGGGAAAGAGTTCAACGAAATCATTTATCGATTTTATGCACACCATAATACCAGCCATACATGTAAAGCACAAATCATGTCCTTCAATTCAGCCACGTCCAACGGCCATCACCTTTGAACTAATCTCCTTTATTGTAAGCTGCTTGCTTTTTCTGCCTGTTCCACTGCTCCATTTGCTTCCTACTTTATTTTTGCATTCCGAAGCAGGTCAAACGCACAAAATGGCCAATTCGCATCTTTGCATTGACTTCACATGCAAATCACTCGCACTTCATCCGCATCTGTTTACAGGCTGCAAAACACTTCCCTCCCCTCTCTCATGTAATGTAATGATTGTGAGGGCGCAGGTGAGACTTTTTTCATTTGGTTGATTTTGCATTGGATTCAGAGATCGCAAAAAATTATTAAGAAAACACATGACTCATACTTCAAAACCAGTGGTTTACCTATCGCATGCTTTACATTCTTCTCAATGCCAGTTAATTTTAATGTGCCCTCCTACTGCAATTTTACAAGAGGTTTAAATATTAGAAAACGGTTTGTATTCACTGATTCACTCCATGGCCGTTCTGCAAATCTCCTGTCAAAAACGACAAGGAATTTTCCACTGGGTTGTTTTTGATGCCAATGCACGTCTTATGTTATGGCCTTTTCCTGTTAAATAGCCATGCTTATATTAGATTCAACCCAAACTTCATTAACTACTCGGTCCTCAAGTGGAACTAATCAAATTTTATTGAGGCCCGGGGAATGCATACTGTTCCTCGACCAAAACAGAAACCAAGTGGTGCAGTGAGACCACAAAAATGATCCTAAAACCCCTGCAAACGTTATTTAAAGACGATAAGGAATTGTACCATGTCAGTTCAAAAATATAACTGCACTAAAAGCACAACAGCTGGCTTTGTTTGGACATGTGCTCTTGGGTGCTCTCTAAGCAAGCGCTGGCTGCTCTGGAAAAACAGGAACGCAATGGCTGGTAGCTTGTTGTCAGAGCTGGATCTCCCAGAAGGGTAGATGAATGGTATCGCCATTCACAATCCACATATGTGCCATCAATTACTTTTGTTTACTGTTTCCCTCTTTCAGTCTTTCATTGTACAGACACAAGCACATGACCTCACGCACACACACTGGCCCGCAGAAAGTAAACCTTTTTTCGCCGAGTTCAGCAGAAAAACCACAATATCCTTGTGGGCCTCTGACACGAGCCATTGAAAATCAGAGACAGAACAAGAGAAAATAGGAGGATGTGATGAGCCTCGTGCTTTTAAAAGTTGCACACGCACTCTCTGATTTTGAGCCAAACGATTTTCTGCTTTATTGCAAAATCAAATTATAGAAATAATAATCATCATCATCTTGTGAAACAGATGCACAAAAACACTGTAAGTAGATGCAGATATCTGGCCTTGGATCTTACAGGGATGAAGAAAGCCGTCTGAAGGGTTTATTTTTGTTATGGAAAATAAATGTAAACAAAGAAGTATAATTCTATTTCAATATGATATGTTTTTAACAAGAATCAATTCTAATTTCCAGCAGTAGCCTAAATAAATAAATACATACAGATCCAATGAGTTACTTTTTCACAATCCTAACAATCCAACTTTTACATAACATAACGTAACGTAACGTAACGTAACCTAACGTAACGTAACGCAACGTAAGGCAATGTAACGTAACAATGCATAGCATAGCATAACATGATGAAACGAAATATAACAACATAACATAAACAATATAATGTAAGGTAACGTAACGAAACATAAGCAAAACGTAACGTAACAACATAACAACGTAACGTAATAAAAACAAAACGTAACAACATAACAAAACAACATAAACATAACGTAACGCAATGCAATGCAACGCAATGTAGAGTAGTGCTGCGTAGCATAACGTAGTATAGCGTAACGCAATAAAACAAAACGTAACAAGATAAGAAATAACATAACAAATAACATAACGTAACATAGCATAACGTAATGAAACATAACAACATAACGTAACAAACATAACAGCCTGTTCTTAATTTGTTTTTCGCTTAGAAAAGCACCAATTCCTCAGAGTCACTCGTTCGAAAATCAAACTAGATTGGTGGGCGTTCATTTTTTATTTACTTTTGTTATTTAAATGTCGTGAATCGTGAGGAAATGTATCAGCAAAAGCGATACAATCTGATTTTGTATGTCTTATCATCAATCACCTTGATGCCTCACACCCAGCACACTTCCTGTTTGAACTGTTACCGTCTGGCCGGCGCTACAGAGCACCGAGCACAAAAACAGCCAGACACAGGAAAAGTTTCTTTCCTCAGGCCATCTACCTCATGAACAGTTAATATTTTTCCTATTGTGCAATAAACGAGCAATATCTTCTTATACGCACTTATACACAGCACCTTATAGCAATATACAATGCAATACTTCTCCTTATGCATTTGTACACAGCACCTTATAGCAATATACAATGCAATACTTCTCCTTATGCATTTGTACACAGCACCTTATAACAATATACAATGCAATACTTCGTACGCATTTGTACACAGCACCTTATAGCCTGTATATTTATAACAAATCTGTACATACATTTCCACATCCAGATCGTTGGACTGACTGCATCTCTGTTTAATGTCTATCGTCTTTTTTCATATTTATTCTGTGTTGTCACTTGTCACTTTATGTACACTGGAAGCTTCTGTAGCCGAAGCAAATTCCTTGTGTGTGAAGCACACTTGGCAATAAAACTGATTCTGATTCTGATTTTGTATGTCTTTGGTAAATTACCAAACAAAAATACGCTTTATAATATCTCTGAATGACCAAAAAAACACTTGGCAATATAGTAAACAAATGGGACAAATGCAACGTCAATTGCAGAAGACAACGATAAAGACTTCTTACCGGTAAGAAACGGCACTCCTTCAATATAGAGATGTAGGCTATAAGCCGATTAGTAAATTAGTTTTTAACTCCTACAGTTTCGGGTATACTATCTTTATTTTAAATATAAGTGAAATATTTACAGCACCTGTTATTAAGCTAAACCATGACTGATGAGTAGGGCCAGACGGAAGCTGTGGACATTTTTTGCTATTTCTGCGGAGTATTTTGTTAAAAATCTGTGGATTTATGCTGAATTATTTTAGGAACATCATTACAAAAAATGTATATATAAAATAAAAAGTAATACATTTTAAACTTTTATTTGATGTTTACAATGCGAATCCAATTAGATCCACTTTATTTGGTAAACAAAGCAAGTCCCTCGAAAGAAATCTCTACTAAAAGACAGAAAATACTACTTTACAAACTGTATTGTAAGTAAATCTTATGAATATTTTCATATTTATCAACATTTTTACTGAAATTAATTTGAAAACTGAATAAATATAAATTTACACACATTTACACCAGTAAATAAACAGAATCAATGATGGGCTAAAAATCTGCGGTAATCTGCGGAATTCTGCGTGCGCAGATTCCGTGTGGCCCTACTGATGACACACTACCATGATACAGAAATATGATTGGATTGAAATGTAACATCTAGATTTGGCTACATGCGAAGAGAGGGATTTTATTATTTATTTATATCTAACTAGTTTATTTAAACTGAAGTAAACTGATTGGTCTTTTCTTAATATATGACCTTATACAGTACCATTGTCTGCTTGCACAAAAGACTGCTATAGTTACTATAGTGTTTAGTATTATGTACCCTATGAATGAGGCCGTTTAGGTTTATAGATATAATATGGTTTGAGCCTTTTCGCCCATTTAGTCATTACCAGTAAATCAGCTTTAAGCATGCTGTCATTGCTGTCTTAATTACAAACAGTCTCCTTTAAAAACAGTCAAGCTTTTTTTTCTTTTATTGTGACAAACAGAGAAATACACAGCTTTGTTTCATTACAGCAGTCACAGCAGCCACATCAGCAAAAGCAGCGAGCAGATAAACACATACAGAACGGAATGTAGGACAAAAAAAAAGTGAGTATTGGAACAGGAATTTAATGAAAGACTGGCTTAGTCGGCAATAAACGCAAGAAATCAGTGGTGCAACTCTGGATTCATTTTTCTTAATCCAATGTAAAGTTCAATTTTAGCTGAAGTTTCAAAAAAGTTAAAGGCATGTTTAATACATTTTGCATACACTTTTTAAAGCAAGTAACACCAAGGGCTGAGTTTAATGCTACAAAATAAAACATGTATTTAAAAAATCTTCTTTCTTTATAAAAGTTATCCAAAAGGGAAAGCAAAAACTCTAAAATACTGTAATCTTTGAGACACTAATTGTAAATTCTGATGTTAAAAAATCTGATGCTAATATCTCCTTAGTTTAGAATCATATAATGTCATAACATTTTGTGATCAACTGGTGATAGAGGTGTATTTAATGTGTGCTTCATAAGCCTGCAATGAACAGTTTTTCGTTTCTTTTTGGCTTAGTCCCTTTATTAATCTCGGGTCGCCACAGCAGAATGAACCGCTAACTAATCCAGCATATGTTTTAAGCAGCGGATGCCCTTCCAGGTGCAACCCATCACTAGGAAACACCCATACACAGTCATTCACATACATACACTACACTCTCAGAAATAAAGATACAGGAGCTGTCACTGGGGCAGTACCTTTTCAAAAGATACATATTTGTACCTGAAGGGTCCATAATGGTACCTCAAAGGTACTTTTTAGGTACATTTGGGCACTAATATGCACCTTTGAGGTACCACTGTGGACTCTGGGTACAAATATGTAGCTTTCAAAAAGGTACTGCCCCCAGCTCCTGTACCTTTATTTCTGAGAGTGAACGTACAATTTAGCTTAGTCAATTCACCTATACCGCATGTCTTTAGATTTGTGGGGGAAACCGGAGCACCCGGAGGAAACCCATGCGAACATGCAATCTCCACACAGTAATGTCAACTGACCCAGCCGAGGCTTGAACCAGTGACCTTCTTGCTGTCGTTCGTGCAACCCACTGCGCCATTGTGACACCCTAAACAGTTTTTCCCCATTTAATTAAAAAAAGTATTTGTTTAAGCCCTTTAATTGATGAACCAAACCAAGTTAGAAGAATCACAACAATACAAACTTTCATTTTAAGCAAAGAAGTTTTTGTTGGCTTTAATGAATACTTTCCCATGAAAGACATCAACTAAAACAGTTAAAGCTGTTGGTTGTTTATACAGAAAGACATTCACTGCTAAATATTTATAAACTTGCAAATATTTAAGTGTTCTGAGAGCATCGGGAGATTAACTCAATTATGTCTTTCATGGTGCTTCTTGGGAGAAGGCTAAAGAACTAAAGATGTCAGACGTGTTTGGTCTGAGCAGTTCTGATATTTTTTGACTGGTGGAATTGTCAGGAATGGTCACTCTAAGAAACAAAACTATGAGAGCTGTCACTTGGGTGGTACCTTTTCTAAAGGTGCACATTTGCAAATAAAGGGTCTATGTTAGTACTTCAGATTCATGCTGCACTACATACTTTTTGACTCAATACTAAAAAATAAATTTCAACTCATACACAAAAGAAATTAAACTTCATTTAAATTTAAGTTTTAGTCAAATTACCTTTTAATTTACTTTAAAAACTTGACAAAATTGTAACACTAAACAAATTGCAAATGATATACAGTACGCATAAAACACAAAGTGTTTAAAATGAATGTTTGTGCTGGGCAAAGATTAATTGCATTTAGTCACCTACAAAATACAAGTGTGTGTTATATGATACAAAAACTAAATTATACAAAACAATTTTGTTAAATAGATATTTTAATTTATATATAATCAAAATATACATAAAGTTTTTCTCAAAAAGCAATATGCATCACAATTATTTTTTTTACCCAGCACTAGAAACTATATTTCAAGCTTTTTATCGATGTATCTTTTTAAACATTGGTCACACTTTACAATAAGGTTTCATTAGTCCATGTATTTATTAACATGGACTACGACAATACTTATACAGCATTTATTAATCATAGTTCAATATTTACTAATGTATAATTAACATCATAACAACATAACAGTGAGTTAACATGAACAACTGTATTTTCAGTTTATTTTTCTTTTTACTAACTTTAACTAACATTAATAAATACTGTAATCAATGTATTGATCATTGGTTTTTCCATGTTAGTAATTGCATTATCTAACATTAACTAATACAGCCTTATTGTAAAGTGCAACCAAAACATTTTCCTGTATCTTAAATGTGCAATTGTTAAGAAAATAATAATAATAATAATAATAATAATAATAATAATAATAA